>BLSH010181367.1:77106-116394 GCA_018402905.1 Glandirana rugosa
AAGGGGGCACTCTTTACGTCTAGAGGAAAAAAGATTTCATCTACAAATACGGAGGGGTTTCTTCACAGTAAGAGCTGTGAAAATGTGGAATAGACTCCCCCCGGAGGTGGTTTTGGCCAGCACGGTTGATTGCTTTAAAAAAGGCCTGGATTCTTTCCTTAATGTAAATAATATAACTGGGTACTAACATCTTTAGGTAAAGTTGATCCAGGGTGAATCCGATTGCCTCTCGGGGAATCAGGAAGGAATTTTTTCCCCCGTTATAGCAAATTGGATCCATGCTTTGCTGGGGTTTTTTTGCCTTCCTCTGGATCAACTGTGGGTGAAGTATTGTATATGGGATTATTTGGTTGTATGTGTATATGTGTATATATATATATATATGTATGTATATATATATATTTTTTTTTTTTTTGGTTGAACTGGATGGACTTGTGTCTTTTTTCAACCTGACTAACTATGTAACTATGTAATAAGCCAAATGGCAGACATGATCTACAGTGAAAAAAGAATGATTTTAGAGACACTGCTGAGAAAAACACACAGGCCTACAGACTTTATTAGCAATCTAGTAAAGTAGTTTTCATGTTATATCCATGCAACTCTATTAAAAATATGCTATATCTGCTTTTGTTTTTCTTCAGAGGCAAGAATACTACCCGTGAAAACAATGATACAGAATCTGTATATGGTACCAAGCTCTAGAAGACATTTATTTGATATCACAATGTTAAACGGTGTATTGAAGCAGCAGTGGGTTCCCTAACACTGTAGTCCATTCCTGTTTCACAATATCATGGTTAAATATTCATTAAGACACCGGACACCGGAAGAGAGACATCAGATGTACCCTCCACTTCAGCCCTCCAAGTTTCTTTCATCTGCTGACATTTCTATATTTAGATTTTTAGAACTGCAACAGGAAACTATAACTACTAAAATATTTGCCTATATTACGTGATCATGGTAATGTTTCTCAGACTTTTAAGAACTGTTTTTTTTTATTGGATGTATCTCCAACATGATGGTAAAATAATCTTCCAAACACCTCTTTTGAATAGCTATTGGATTGTTACATAAACCATAAACATAGGAAAATATGTAGGCAATGCGTTATTGCTGACCTCCTTCTGAAGATGCTTGTGTTAGATATCCTCTCCGCAATGATGGTCATCTGCCTAAGGCTTGGATGAAGTCATCAGTTGCTCAGCAGAACTAAACATGTGATCTATCAAGCTAGTGGCCTGATATTGCCAGTCTTATCCCCTTATAATAAAAAAGTGCCAAGTTACCACAATCCAAAAATAGCCACTCTGTTCTATTGGGACCCTGGGTCTGGAAGTTGACAATGACTTCATCAACTTGCCCTTTGGCACAGAGTGATCCACCCTTTTCAGCCCTCCATCCCTCAGTTGGGTTCCAAGAGATGAGGAGGCTGTGGCAGAGTGTAACTAACAGAAACCATATACTTAAAGTGGTTCTAAAGGCAGAAGGATATTGTAAACCCTTACACATACCCAGTGAAGTGAGTGGCCTCAGGTGATATGCAAGATTAACCAAATCCTCCTACATAAGTTGTACCTGTTTATCTGCGGCACTCTCTTCTCTACATCTTTTCAAAGTGCTGAATTTACAAAGCTTGTTTGATAGTTCAGAAAAAAGGGGGTGGAGAGCTGAAATTACGCACTGCAGAGCTCGGTGAGGAGAGCTCTGAAAGCTGATTGGAGGGAAGGGACACACCCCCCATTCACACAGCACACAGGAATAGAGCCTAGGATTGAACTTGGGTCCTGCTGTCCTTGGGCTGAGGCTCTGTTTCCTGCTGGGGAACCTGTGTTGTATAGTATACACCTTCCTTAGTATCTCTGCTCCTAGTACTCTCTGCCTTTCAGCTGCAATCAATCCACAATCAGATCAGCTTATATTGCAGTACTTCCTGTTGACTATGCCGTTTGTTAGATCTGTTTCCCTGGGAGTGACATACTGCTGAGTTACTGAACTTCTGGACTCTGATCTCTGCCTGTTTCCTAGATTATCCTCTTTGCCTAATGATTCTACATTACTCTGCCAATGTGTGTATGTAATGTGTGTATGACCCTGCCAGTCCCTGACCATGCTTCTGGATTCTGACTCTGTACCCTGCGGCCAAGACTCATTGCTGACCAGGCCTGCCTGACTACGCTAACGCCTCAACCTTTCGGAGGTTGTAAATCAGCTGGAGATCCCTCCACCATTTTCCTCTTGATGTCAGAAAAACTTGTCAGAAGTGATTCATGCTGATAACACCGGAACAAAGTAGCAGACAGAAATGACACTAAGACCCCTTTCACACTGGGGGTACAGCGGCAGTAGCGGTAATGTGGTGCTATTTGGGCGGCAGCAAGGCACTTTTAACCCCTAAGAAGGGGTTAACAAGGGGTTAAAAGTGAAAGGCACGCCACGCTTCCGAAGAGCTTTTCAGCCGCTTCGAAAACGCTGCCCATTCATTTCAATGGGCAGGGGCAGTGGAGGAGCGGCGTATACACCGCTCCCACACCGCCCCAAAGATGCTGCTTGCTGCTGATTAGTCACAGCACAAGCTGATCAGTGGGTGCTAACCAATAGATGACCGCCAGCACCCGCTGATCGGCGTGGAGAAAGAAAGAACAGAGCTCTGCCTATGTAAACAAGGCAGAACTCTGTCCTGTCAGGAAGGATGTGCTGGATTCTGTTACCCAGCAAAGCGGGGAATAAAATAAGGCACATCACTTAGTGAAAGCAGCTCACAGTAAACACTAAAATATTGGTTAGGCATCACACATTTAACCCTTTGATCACCCTGATTTTTAAAAATGTTCTATTGGATATGTTTTATAGCAGAAAGTAAAAAATATTGTTTGTTTGTGGGGGGGGGGGGGAAATTACATACATTTTATTTATGGACAGCGTTTTATGACCGTGCAATTGTCAGCTAAAGTGGTTGTCAACCACTTTCACTTTAAGGTAAGCCTAGAATAAGGCTTACCTGTAGGTGCCCTGCATATCTCCTAAACCTGCACGGTTCAGGAGATATGCAATGTAAGAGATGTGCCGACGTCATTTTGGCACATGTGCAGTGAAGAAACGGCCTCTGTGCCGTTTCTTCACTGTGATCGTGCCGTGACTGGCGGCTCCCGCGCGTGACGTCACGCGACTCCGACCAGTCACAGAGCCGGAGATTGCGGTCCCGGAAGGAAGAGGGGCAGAAGATGGACGCAGCCAGCACAGGATAGCGCTGGACATCGCAGGCTTCGTTTGCAGGTAAGTGACACATAATGGGCTACTATGCGATGCATAGTAACCCATTATGCATCTACTTTGGAGAGGAATACAGAGGAAGTAAACCCAATCTGAGTTCACTTCCTCTTTAAAGTAATGCAGTGCCATATTGCAAAAAATGGCCTGGTCATGAAGGGGGGGGGGGGGGGGGATCTTCCGGAAGGTCAAGTGGTTAGTGATGGCAAAAAAGAACATTCTAAGAATATTCTGATAATAACTTTCATACAACACATTCATGTGAAATTCAACTTGTTTATGGCCAGCTTTAGTTAGTTAGGATCATTATCCATGGATTAATGTTAATTTTCCCTACACATCTTCTAGATTAACCACACATATTTTACAGCAGTTCCCTCAAGCGGTCATGTACATAAATATTCAGGAAATTTAATTTGTCACTACTGGGTTAACAAAACAAATGAGTTCAAGCCTTAGCCAAGTTAGCATTTTTGAATTACGTTGTTGTGCATAATTTATCATTATAAATCTATTCTAGAAAGAAAATAAGTTTAAAAAAAAACATTTTTTAATTTTTTTAAAGTTATATTATTGCTGAAAAGAAGAAGAAAAATCTAAGTAGTAGCTTGAAAAAACCCTTGAGGTCAGCAATGTATCCAAAATATTGTAGCTGGTGACTGTTTAAACTTTTTCTATTCTCATTGTTAGTAGGGGCAAATGTCCCTACGGGCTCCTAGATTTCACCTACTGGTGCCAGAATTCTATATCAATTAGTTAAACCCTCATTTGCATCTTATTAATTGTACTACCGAATGAAGGGCACATTTTATAATGTAAAATATGACATTTAAATAGTCAACTTAGAAGCATTTATTTCAGATTCGTCAAGAAACAATAAACATCTGCATGGCTATGCTTTAAGCATATGCAAATATATTGTAGTAAAATTTCTTTGTACCCACTGAGCTTTCAGTCCGCCATATACCAATGAGCTCCCTGGCCAACACGACAAAAAAAATAATTGTCTACATATAATTCAAGGTGGAGGTGAAGAAAGAGGGGCTATATGAATGCCAGCACCCCAGTCTCTCAAGGACCCTGGTCCCCAATCTGTGGCTTGGGTGGGAGGGGTGGAAGATTTGGCACTTGACAATTATAGTGCAACTTTGGGGGACCCTACAGGCTGTGTTCCTTATCTATGTGCTTAGCTATGATATATAAAGGAGTTGTGATAGCAGTGATCTTTAGCAGTTTTCTGTTACCTGTCTCCAGGCTATGTCTCATGAAGCATGCCCTAGTCTCCAACTCTGTTTGCAATCTCTGGTCATCTCTTCTAGCATGTCTGCAGTCTCAAAATATCTCTTGTAGCTTGTTTGCAGTCTCTGACCATCTCTTGTAGCATGTCTACAGTCTCTGACCATCTCTTGTAGCATGTCTGCAGTCTCTGACCATCTCTTGTAGCATGTCTACAGTCTCTGACCATCTCTTGTAGCATGTCTGCAGTCTCTGGCCATCTCTTTTAGCATGTCTACAGTCTGTGACCATCTCTTGTAACATGTCTACAGTCTCTGACCATCTTTTGTAGCTTCTCTGCAACCTCTGACCATCTCTTGTAGCATGTCTGCAGTCTCTGACCATCTGTTATAGCTTGTCTGCAGTCTCTTGCTATTTCCCGTAGCTTGTTTGCAGTCTCTTACTATATCTTGTAGCTTGTCTGCAGTCTCTGACAACCTCTTGTAGTTTTTCTGCAGTCTCTGACTATCTCCTGTTGCAAGTCTGCATTCCCTGACAGCTTTCTGCAGCATTACATATGCTGAATATAGAGGAAGAGTCTGTAGGAGCCTGTGCTTTGCACCCCATAATTCAGTGATCATGGCCGCATTGCTCTGCAGGCTCATTAGCAAAAAATAAATAAATAATAATAGCTGCATTTTTTTTAGCAAATGCGGATGCAGTTGTTTTTTTCACAAATGGTAGACTTAGCCTTTACAACATGGTGCACCTAGAGCAGACCTGAAATGAAAATGCTGCGTTTTAACCAATGTTTATAATTGAGCGTTTATAGATGAATACATTTGTATCAGCAGCTGTGATAATGTTTCAATAAAATCATACTGCATAGTGGTGTACCCTGGTGGTTTAATATTGTTATTGCCATAATGATTACAAATGTGTTTAGCACCAATGACATGTAAGTTACAGTGTTACAAGGTACTGTAAATTTTGCCCGGGGAATTACTTTTCAGAAAGTGCAAACAGGCAAGAGGAACACAAACAGATTATGGGGCCTGTCCATAAAAGAAGAGCTTGTTTACACCTGCATGTGGAAAGTGATCCATGGTGGATTGCTTTTCACAGAGAGGCACAACCATGGCTGACAGGCATTCAAGAGATGATACTGCAGCCACCTGCATGCATGTTTTCTTTTTTGACAGTCAAATGGGCTTTTTGAATGGGAACACTGGACCATAACCACATGCTGCAAGTATGCTGCTTTTGGCACAAACTGTGGAAAAAAGTTATCAACTATTTTAACAAAACCAGTGAGGTATTTAAAATAATTATAAATAATTAAAAACACCGCGCTTAAATAGTACCAATTTTCAATAATAGTACTTATGTGCTCATACCGTGTATAAATAATAAATACGTGAATATATGTGTCTATATGCTTCTGTACATATATACACAGCTGCTGCTTTAAATCAAGAAAAACAGTAATAACGTTCACTATAATTAATCATAGCAAAAAGCAGCGCTAGAGTCCACACAATCTTCTATAGTACAGATGATTAAACCTGTGTGCAAAATTGTGCAAAAAGCCGCAGGCAAAAGTGCAAGCGCAAACTTTCAGTGCAAAACAAATTTCTTATCCGTGCAGCAATAAATAAAATAAATAAAAAGTGTCCATCAGAAATTGTCCATAAACATGTGTCCGTGAATCAATCCTCCTCCAACAATGTGCAGCTTAATCCTCCTGGTTTGTTTCCATCACCACTATAAAAACACATGCAGGTGATCACAAGCTCACTAGAGGCTTACCAGACGTCTGCATAAAAATCGCCTTTTGTTTATCAGAGAGACCTCAGCCCTGTCTCACTTATCAGCGATCCACACCTCCAGGAATCACCCGGTTTCCATATGTAGTAATCACATAAAACACAAAAGATTCCTCATAGTGTATCTTTTAGGCAGATATTTATTGAATAGGTAAAAGTTGCGCTTACATCAAAAACTTTCAAACATCGCAGTGTACAGCAATCCAGACTACTACCAGTCAGCTGGTTCCTCGCTCCTCATCCTCTCCTGGCGAGCGTCCCAGCTCCTAGTGTGTCCAGTGATTCAGCTCTCCTCGGGCCGCCGTGTAGCCACGCCACTGACGCGTTTCGTCACTTCCGACTTGATCACAGGGCTGGCTACACGGCGGACCGAGCCCTCCTAAGTAGTGGTGAATTTCCACCACTAGATGGCGTCCCACATGTGTTTTCCCTCTTTCCTGTGGGGTCTGCTGGCTGATTCATCCGTATATTGTTTCGGATGACTACATTCCCCATAATTCCCTGTTTGTCAGCCACATCAGGGAACACAGTGAGCCGGGATCCACACAACAAGAGGCTCTAGGACTTACAACCTGCCAAGCTCCTGCTCTCAGCTAGCCGTGTCCTGCCTCACAAATCTTTGTACACATCAAATATTTAATATTTAATAAGACTGACACATAGCCGATCTTTAGTTTTATCTCTCCTACACTGTCCCCTTGCACTCCTAGTTCTTGGCGCGGCATAAATTTTCAAAATATGTAGCGGCCTCAAGTGCACACTGAATAGTCTAAGCATAGGATCAATCTCCTTAAAGCACAAGCGGTTGCATCTATTAAAACGTAAAGTGTCTACATAAAATCATTCTCAAACCTAAACATATATATATATATATATATAAAAACATTACATATACATGATTTTATTCAATGAAATGCCGTACTTTATAAAAGCATATCTAAAATTAAAATTATTAAAAAAATATAAAAAAGGTATATATATAACTATATATATAAGAGAGGAAACTGGAGTTATCCGGACCTTATAACTAATATGTGAATGATTATAAGTTGTTATTTTAGACCTTAAAACCTTAAAAACTTTAAAACTTTAAAAAAACATAAAATGAGGGGTTTCCACTCACTTTAAGAATTATTTATAAAACAGTTTATACCAAGCTCAATATTGAGTCCCTTCGGGCAGAAGGTGCCCAATCGGTATATCCAACGGGTTTCCATCTTGGATATTTCCCTAATTTTGTTAGACCCTCTCCAGTTGGGTATTAACTTCTCCACTCCCCAAAACTGTAACCCTGAAGGATCTCTTCTGTGGGTCTCCCTAAAATGTGCCGACACACTGTGGTCCTTGTACCCCCTGATGATATTTGATATGTGCTCACCAATCCTTACTTTCAGGGGTCTTTTAGTTCTTCCCACATACATAAGCCCGCACGGGCAATATAGAACATATACCACATGTGTGGTATCACATGTAATAAACTGTTCTATATTGTGTGTTTTGCCCGTGCTAGTAGATTTAAAATTGGTCCTAGTTCTCACTTGATTGCCGGCTAAATTACATGCCCGATAATTTTCCACAGGCCCTAAAGCCCTTCTGGTCAGGCCATAGCTGTATACCTCCTGTGGCAGTAGGGGGATACAGGATTTTCCTAACTATTTTATCCCCGAAGCTCGGGGCTCTCCTATAGATGAACCCTGGTTTATTAGGTAATATAGGTCCCAGGGTCTTGTCCATCTTTAGAAGGTGCCAGTGTCTAGAGAAGATGTCCTCAACTTCACGGTACTGTTCGTGATAATCGGTCACTAGGTTCCATTCTCTTCCCTTATCTTTCTGGTTTCGTTTTGTTTGACCACTTAATAAATCTACTCTTGGGTTTTGTAGTAATTTCATCCTTTCTTTTTCCAAAATCCGAGGATCATATCCTTTTTTGACAAAACTTGTTCTTGATCAACTCAGATTGTTCCAGATAATGTTGGTCTGTGGTGCAATTTCTTCGGATCCGTGTAAACTGGCCCCTAGGGATATTCTTGAGCCATACCGGGTGATGTCCACTTGTGATCGCCAAATAACTATTGCGATCAGTGACTTTAAAAAATGTCTTTGTTGCTAAAATATTGTTGTTTCTATAAATAGTTAGGTCTAAAAAGTTGATTTCTCTTTGACTAAAATTATAATCTAACCGGATATTATTAGTATTAATATTTAATTCTTAAAAAAACTCAATCAGTTGATCTTCCGTGCCTTCCCAAATAAAAAACAGATCATCTATAAACCTGCGATAAAATCGCAACTCCGGTTTTCTGTCTTTAAAAATAAATCTGTCCTCCCATTCAGCCATGAAAATATTCGCTAAGCTAGGAGCAAATTTCGCTCCCATAGCGACACCACTGCGCTGGGCATAGAAGTTGTTTTGGAACCAAAAATAGTTGTGTTTGAGGCAGAAGTCTAGTGCTCTAGCCAAAAAGACTTTTTGTTCCAACAACATATCATCCCTTTTGCTCAAGGCCCAGTTTAGTGCTAGCATTGCATTATCATGGGAGATATTAGTATACAGTGATGCTACGTCAGCTGTAACTAAAAAAGTAGTGCGATCTGTTTTCAATATAATATCTTTCAATGAAAGCAAAATATCTTTTGTATCTCTTAGATACGCCTTCGTGCTGGTGACACTTGGTTGTAAAGCCAGGTCCAGATACTCTCCTAATCTGGCTGTTACGGATCCTATCCCATTCACAATAGGTCGAGGTGGGGTTTTTTTTTGATCTTTATGAATTTTTGGAAGTGTATAAATTACAGGTACTCTGCATACACTTGGGATCAAATAGGTCCTCTCCTTCTTATTCAGCACTCCTGTTTTTGTCCCAAAGGCTATTAGGGATTTTAGCTCACTCCTATATTGGTTGGTGGGATCCTTCCTCAGCTTCTGGTAAGTGTCTGTGTCGGATAGCATCTCTGTAACTTGATTGATGTAGAATGGCCTATCTAAGACAACCACTCCTCCACCCTTATCCGCCGGCCTTATAATGACATCCTTTTTTGCTTCTAGGCCTTTGATCCCATCCACTATGTATCTCGGATTCAATCCCTTCCTTGGATTTAAATCTTCTATGTCTCTTAGGACCAGATTTTTAAAAACCTCTATATAATTATTATTTGTATTTGTAGGGTTCCATGTGGAATGATTCCTTAATCCACTATCCGGTACTTTTCTATTGCTAGTATCATTACTTACAGAGGTAATCGGGTTGTTGAGAAGATATTTTTTGATGTTCATTTTTCTAATGTATTTATGTGTGTCTATAAATACAGTGAATTTATTTATTGGGCGCTTCGGGGCACATTTCAAACCTAAATCGAGTATATGGATTGCCTGATCAGTCAGGTCCACCCGACTTAGGTTAAAAATGCCCTGGCCTCTCATACTCTTATTCTCTTCTTTCCTCTTGAGCCTTCTTCCGACTCTACATCCTCTTCTCCATTGGTTGGTTCCCTGTAATACTCTCTGTCCCCTTGGAATCTGTTGAAAGGGGGTCTGTGTCTCCCCCTTCCACGGCCTCTTCCTCTCCCTAAAAAACCATTCACCCTAGGAGTATTTGGGATATATTCATCTAAGGGTTGGTAATAATTGTAGGTGTCTACTGGTCTTCGGTCCGGAGGCGGGTAATACTGGGGTCTTCCTCTGCCCCTATTAGTCACTTCCCTCCATTCTCCTCCGTGAGGCTCATAACCATTTCCCTGGTTCCCCCCTCCCCGTTTCGGTGGATGAGAGTTAGGTTGCACAGCCTTTACCCCTTTTGGTTTCTGTGTTTTTGGGGTACTAGGCTGTGCCCCTTTTCCAATATTTTGCATCCTTTTCACTTTAGGTGTTTTCCCTGGGGTTGGTATTCCCGGGGTTGATGCTTCATGTACCTCTTCCTGTGCCCCATCACCCGGATTTACTTGCCAAGCATATATACAATTACTGGTAAAATCTCCCAGATCCCTATTGAATTTCTTAACTTTCTTTTTTTGTGTCTCTTTGTCCAATTTCTCCAGTTTCCTCTTAATATTTTCATTAAAATCCTTAGTGCTCTGTTCATTCTTAACAGGCTCTAATTCAACCTGCAATGACTTAATCTTTTCGTCAATAAGTGCCATTTTCCTCACTTTCCTTCTCAGGATGAGTGCCTGGAGGTCCCGACCACATTTATTAAAGAACTCCAGCCATTCATTCTGAGAGTGTGGGTCATCTAAACCATCCTGGGGAGCCACATCCCATCTCAGGCCCCTACTAATGATGTTCTCTGACAGATACATCTCCAGGGTGGAGATATCCCACCATGTGCGTATCTGTTTTTCTAGGACATGAGACAGGGCCTTTAAGGCAGATGTATAATCTCCTGTCTCTTGTGTAGCAGTGGATTTATTAAAAACTGTTCTTAAATCCACTTTCCTAGAACCAAAGAAAGATATTGCATCCATAGCTGCAGTGTGTATGTTTCAGTGTGATTGGTGAAAAAACAATCAAACTAAAATATAAACCCAATAGTATTTAAAATAATTATAAATTATTAAAAACACTGTGCTTAAATAGTACCAATTTTCAATAATAGTACTTATGTGCTCATACCGTGTATAAATAATAAATATGTGAATATATGTGTCTATATGCTTCTGTACATATATACACAGCTGCTGCTTTAAATCAAGAAAAACAGTAATAATGTTCACTATAATTAATCATAGCAAAGAGCAGCGCTAGAGTCCACACAATCTTCTATAGTACAGATGATTAAACCTGTGTGCAAAATTGAGCAAAAAGCCGCAGGCAAAAGTGCAAGTGCAAACTTTCAGTGCAAAACAAATTTCTTATCCGTGCAGCAATAAATAAAATAAATAAAAAGTGTCCATCATAAAGTGTCCATAAACATGTGTCCGTGAATCAATCCTCCTCCAACAATGTGCAGCTTAATCCTCCTGGTTTGTTTCCATCACCACTATAAAAACACATGCAGGTGATCACAAGCTCACTAGAGGCTTACCAGACGTCTGCATAAAAATCGCCTTTTGTTTATCAGAGAGACCTCAGCCCTGTCTCACTTATCAGCGATACACACCTCCAGGAATCACCCGGTTTCCATATGTAGTAATCACATAAAACACAAAAGATTCCTCATAGTGTATCTCTTTTAGGCAGATATTTATTGAATAGGTAAAAGTTGCGCTTACATCAAAAACTTTCAAACATCGCAGTGTACAGCAATCAAGACTACTACCAGTCAGCTGGTTCCTCGCTCCTCATCCTCTCCTGGCGAGCGTCCCAGCTCCTAGTGTGTCCAGTGATTCAGCTCTCCTCAGGCCGCCGTGTAGCCACGCCACTGACGCGTTTCGTCACTTCCGACTTGATCACAGGGCTGGCTACACGGCGGACCGAGCCCTCCTAAGTAGTGGTGAATTTCCACCACTAGATGGCGTCCCGCATGTGTTTTCCCTCTCTCCTGTGGGGTTTGCTGGCTGATTCATCCATATATTGTTTCGGATGACTACATTCCCCATAATTCCGTTTGTCAGCCACATCAGGGAACACAGTGAGCCGGGATCCACACAACAAGAGGCTCTAGGACTTACAACCTGCCAAGCTCCTGCTCTCAGCTAGCCGCGTCCTGCCTCACAAATCTTTGTACACATCAAATATTTAATATTTAATAAGACTGACACATAGCCGCTCTTTAGTTTTATCTCTCCTACACTGTCCCCTTGCACTCCTAGTTCTTGGCGCGGCATAAATATCCAAAATATGTAGCGGCCTCAAGTGCACACTGAATAGTCTAAACATAGGATCAATCTCCTTAAAACACAAGCGGTTGCATCTATTAAAACGTTAAGTGTCTACATAAAATCATTCTCAAACCTAAACATATATATATATATATATATAAAAACATTACATATACATGATTTTATTCAATGAAATGCCGTACTTTATAAAAGCATATCTAAAATTAAAATTATTAAAAATATATAAAAAAGGTATATATATAACTATATATATAAGAGACCCCTGAAAGTAAGGATTGGTGAGCACATATCAAATATCATCAGGGGGTACAAGGACCACAGTGTGTCGGCACATTTTAGGGAGACCCACAGAAGAGATCCTTCAGGGTTACAGTTTTGGGGAGTGGAGAAGTTAATACCCAACTGGAGAGGGTCTAACAAAATTAGGGAAATATCCAAGATGGAAACCCGTTGGATATACCGATTGGGCACCTTCTGCCCAAAGAGACTCAACATTGAGCTTGATATAAACTGTTTTATAAATAATTCTTAAAGTGAGTGGAAACCCCTCATTTTATGTTTTTTTAAAGTTTTAACGTTTTTAAGGTTTTAAGGTCTAAAATAACAACTTATAATCATTCACATATTAGTTATAAGGTCCGGATAACTCCAGTTTCCACTCTTATATATATAGTTATATATATATATATACCTTTTTTATATTTTTTTAATAATTTTAATTTTAGATATGCTTTTATAAAGTACGGCATTTCATTGAATAAAATCATGTATATGTAATGTTTTTATATATATATATATGTTTAGGTTTGAGAATGATTTTATGTAGACACTTTACGTTTTAATAGATGCAACCGCTTGTGTTTTAAGGAGATTGATCCTATGCTTAGACTATTCAGTGTGCACTTGAGGCCGCTACATATTTTGGATATTTATGCCGCGCCAAGAACTAGGAGTGCAAGGGGACAGTGTAGGAGAGATAAAACTAAAGATCGGCTATGTGTCAGTCTTATTAAATATTAAATATTTGATGTGTACAAAGATTTGTGAGGCAGGACGCGGCTAGCTGAGAGCAGGAGCTTGGCAGGTTGTAAGTCCTAGAGCCTCTTGTTGTGTGGATCCCGGCTCACTGTGTTCCCTGATGTGGCTGACAAACAGGGAATTATGGGGAATGTAGTCATCCGAAACAATATACGGATGAATCAGCCAGCAGACCCCACAGGAGAGAGGGAAAACACATGCGGGACGCCATCTAGTGGTGGAAATTCACCACTACTTAGGAGGGCTCGGTCCGCCGTGTAGCCAGCCCTGTGATCAAGTCGGAAGTGACGAAACGCGTCAGTGGCGTGGCTACACGGCGGCCCGAGGAGAGCTGAATCACTGGACACACTAGGAGCTGGGACGCTCGCCAGGAGAGGATGAGGAGCGAGGAACCCACTGACTGGTAGTAGTCTTGATTGCTGTACACTGCGATGTTTGAAAGTTTTTGATGTAAGCGCAACTTTTACCTATTCAATAAATATCTGCCTAAAAGAGATACACTATGAGGAATCTTTTGTGTTTTATGTGATTACTACATATGGAAACCGGGTGATTCCTGGAGGTGTGGATCGCTGATAAGTGAGACAGGGCTGAGGTCTCTCTGATAAACAAAAGGCGATTTTTATGCAGACGTCTGGTAAGCCTCTAGTGAGCTTGTGATCACCTGCATGTGTTTTTATAGTGGTGATGGAAACAAACCAGGAGGATTAAGCTGCACATTGTTGGAGGAGGATTGATTCACGGACACATGTTTATGGACACTTTATGATGGACACTTTTTATTTATTTTATTTATTGCTGCACGGATAAGAAATGTGTTTTGCATTGAAAGTTTGCACTTGCACTTTTGCCTGCGGCTTTTTGCACAATTTTGCACACAGGTTTAATCATCTGAACTATAGAATATTGTGTGGACTCTAGCGCTGCTTTTTGCTATGATTAATTATAGTGAACGTTAAAACCAGTGAGGTATTTTGGTAAATAAACTGAAAATTTCCTATCAAATACTTATCGTAATTTCTCTTTCCTGGTAGACTCCATGGCAGCATATGTATGGGTTAACCCCACCTCCTCTCTAATCCTATAGGATCCCACTCCCATAAATACTTGCTCAGAGCCAGAGGCCGCGTTCCGTAACTAGCCTACTCATGACACACACTGGGCGGGAACTCCTGCTGCGATGGAGTCCATCAGGAAAGGAAAATTAGGGTAAATATTTAAAAGGAAATTTTCAGTTTTCCTGACAGACTCCATGGCAGCATACATATGGGAATTAACTAGCCATATAACTCATGGGCGGGTATTGCTGAACAAAAGGCTTGAATTTGTACCGTCAATAGATCAGACTTTCAAACCAAAATAAATAGAGGATAAAGAAGCAGACTCTATACAATAATGAGCAAAAAAGTATTGACCATGGACCAAAAGGCCCTCCTACAGAATCCTTTGGGAACCACATGCTGTGAAGCCACCCAAGATTTAGATTCACTCCTGGTCAGGCGAGCGGTCACCATCTCCAAGGAGCCAAGCTCTGAGCTCTGTGAGTTTGTCAGATGGCCTGGACAAACCATGGCACAATCATCCTAAATGAGGCGTATTTCCCTTGTTCTTCCTGGCACAAGAATGAACAAACGTGCTAAAAGCCTGAAGGAGATATAATTATACAGTATCTGAGAAATTATTGAACCCAAGGAAAGGCACTGCTGAGAGTCAAACTCATGATCCCCTGTTTATCAGACAGGTGTTTTTAATCAGCCAAGCCATAGCGCTACTTTTCCCACGTCTAAGGACGTATGTTAGAACTCTAAGGTTTCTAAAGAAACAATTTCTTGGTTCCCATGGAAGATTGATGTGCCCTTGGGATTTGAGCCAAGCATAGCTAACAGCACTGCTCGGACTGGAAGAACATTAGGAAAGGTTACCCATGACCAAAGATACAATTTATGAGTCTCTTTATGCTGACGTAATAGCCACGAGATAGGTGAACTTGAAATCTGCTCCCTGGCTCCCACTGCTGGGAAAACCCCTTCCGGAAAGGGCCATATTTTCCAGAGCGTCCACTAGTCCATCAGATCCATAGATACCATTGTGTTGATCATTTTAGACACTGAGAGGCGCACCAGTGAGAAAAGGACAGAGCCACGAATATTCTATTCCAGATCACAGGGAACCAGAGGCAAAGCAATGGTCCTCTAGATTGTATCAAATTGAGTCCCGAGGTACAGAAGAGATTAAGTGGGCTCCAGAAGTCTCTTTTCCATATTCAGCCGCCTGCCTAAATTGAGGAGCATTGAAAAAGACCTGAGCTCTGGGCTCTAGCAGCTGCCCTCTGTCTTGGGACAGTCGGAGAAGGTTATCCAAGTAACAATGCAGTTGCATGTTGAAAGTGGAGTTACCCTTTAAGGCAGGCAGCAGTGAGATTTGTGGTTGGATCGGCAGGAGACCAAGGCTGATGGCAGATGGGCAAGGGGTTAAGGCATACAAATGCATAACCGGAAGCATCAGGACCTGAATCTGAACCTGTAAACTTCACTGTGCCTTGCGATGTCTCTTCTTGCTGAGCCATCTGGGACGCTCCCCTTGTTCAGCTAAAGACTGTAATAACCTATAAGATTTTGAAAAACCCTGCAAGGCAATGTTGAAAGGGTTTAAAATGGTAGCTTAGTAGGCTGGAGATGGCTTGACCTATGGTGAACTTAAAGAAGTCTTCTGCATGGACATATTAAAGTAAGCATCTTTAGGTCTATGCCTCAGGTCGTCCTGCGCATTGTGCAAGAGCGCTCGTGGCCACTAGGCCGCAAGCTGGGAGACAGATGTGTTCCAACCACCATGAGAGGCCGTATACTAGCCCCAGGGACAGGAAAGGAAGAAGGGCAAGCAAAAGACAAATTAATAAACACAGAGTACTGCCATGGAGTCTGGAAACACCTGATGATAGGCACAACGGCATTAACTCAGACCATGCTGCAGATGATGATGATGATGCTAATGGCATCCACTGGGCATACACATGCTGTCCGTAGCAGACCAGGCCATATGGCCAAGAAACACCACTAGCCCGCCCATGGCTGGGTCCTGTGCACTCACAGGCACCGCTTCTGCCTGCCCTGGTCCACCCCACTCATAGCTGGGGCTTACTGGACTCAACTGGGACACCAATCCTTTTGCCAAGCGGTGACAGGTAAGATCATCCACATACACAGGGTCCAAAGAGGAAGACAATAAAGGAACGCGGCTTCTGGCTCTGAGCAAGAAATTATGGGAGTGGGGTCCTATAGGATTGGAGAGGAGGTGGGGTTAACCCATGCGTATGCTGCCATGGAGTCTGTCAGGAAAGGCCTCTTTTTTTCTTCAAAAAATGCAGCTATCACTACACAGCGTTTACCTTTGCAGCACCTTCTCTAGGCAAAATGCTCTTATCTCAAGCTCTGAAGAAGAAAGATTTGGGAACCATCAAAATGCACTGGAAACCAAACAAAATGAAAATAGTCTATTTTCTTGTTTAATCGTTTTTATGGACAATTTTCCATACAGAAGAACGATTCAGGTGGAAACTTGTATACATATAAATCTATGTCATTAACAGTTGGTGGTCAGACATTGCAGATTGTCATTAGGAGTATATGAGCCAACTACCTGTAAAAGCCATAGGTATCACTGGTAACACAATGGATAGGAATTCTACTTGACCCTCATGATCTTTCATTAAGGATTATGTGAAAGAATTAATATATGTATGTGCTTTGACACAAAGCTGAAGCGAAGCAAAGCCAACGCAAGGTGTAAACAGGAGTGTACGCTAACCATTTTATTTAGTTACTTGGGCTTAGACTGGCGTTAACAGAGCTTTAACAAAGCCTGTCTGATGCCCTGTTTTGAAGCAAGTGTAAACGAGCCTTAAGGGTTTACATCAGACAGGCATTGTTAAAGCTGCCTTAACGCCAGTCAAAGCCCAAGTCACTAAATAAAATGGTTAGTGTACACTCCTGTTTACACCGATGCAGTTTTGCGTCAAAAATTATATCCCATGTAGCTTTAGCCAGGCTTCAAAGCCTCTCCAATGCAATGTATTAAAGTGTATTTTTTTTTTCTTTGAGCCGGTGGTGCAGTATACAAAAATGAAGCATCAACCGTGTACAAAAAGGTGCATTTGAACACACACATAAACACGCACATAGGGTGTATTGTAATCCACTCCCAATGATAAAGGACCCTTCCCTGACCTCCTAGGGCCTGACGGGGTAATACACACTCAAGTCCAAGTAACCAAAAGGCCCAGTGTACTCCCTCCTCATGATCAGCCAATGCCAACCAACAAGTACTAGGTGAGGGGCTGTCCCAAAGACAGAACCCCCAAGGCAGGGAAGGAGCATAATACTCACACACTCTCCCTCTAGACTTCTGGGTAGGCCTGAAGACCCACACCCTATCGTCCTGAGTGAAAAAAGAAACGCATATAAGTGCAGAGTGACACAGAGTGACAAGAAAATAAATGAAAGAAATAAAAAAAGTGCCAGTGCATTGGCTAGACCTTGTAGCCTGGTAACCAAAAATGATATTAAAGAAAAATTGCCCTGCCTCAGCCAGAAGACCTCACCCATGAGGCGTGGTGAAGAAAATATTGTAGGTGTCATGGCCAAGTGCGATTTCACACAGTGGTGTTCCAAGTCCATAGTGCTACTATGCAACCCCAGGATGCCACTCGCCATGTACACTGGTGATCTTATGGCATGGTCCCCTATGTATGCATCAGCTAACGATAGCGGGCCATGCTGTAAGATCACTGGTGTACATAGTGAGTCTTCTGATTGACCCTACGTAGATTAGCCTGTGCCTGTACTGTCCTATGTACATTTTGGATGCCTCCCCTTGGAAAACATTGGACCTGCAATGTGTAGTTAGTGTCCTTGGCTGTTTTGCAACATCTTGCAAGCTTCCCTTTGGGCCATCACTAGCTTTATATATATTACATTTTTAGATTTCAAAACCGCCTCACCCTCCATAGTATCCATGAAACAATCTGGTTTGCTTGTTGACCCCCTGCATGTGGTGGGAATTTTGGCAGTCCGTTTTAGGCCCCCTGCTGTTGGAACCCTTATGCGCAAGGATGTGTTTTAAGGTCCTCTTCTATTCCTCCTGAACAAGTGGGGTGATCCCGCAAAACACTATGAGGTTAACATTCCCCAATATGGACATCTCTTCATCCTCAAGTCTACATATCATTGAATTTTGCTACTCATGCATACTGGTGTAATGTAAATATACTGTTGTAGAGATAACTGGGCAATACACATGAGGGAGGAGTCTTGAACACTCCTGTATGTAGCAGGTTGTCCATGACTTTTAGCAAGTATTTTAATATAAATTTGTAACTTTTTGTATCTTGTCTGAGCACCTTACAGTTGATATTTACTCATAACAACTTGATAAAAAATAATGTTCTTTAGCAATGAACATACATTCCACATTAATAAATATGCTACCAAAATATGTACTGTAAACTGCCTCCAGCATTGTTCCTGTTTCTTCTCGCCAGTTTTTTGAAACCCAGAGCCCCTGAACATCAGTAATTCATTAAAGCGGAGTTCCACCCACAAATACATCTTTATATATTTCAATTCCTCTATGCATGATGAATCACCTTTGGAAAAAAAAAAATGTTATACTCACCCTAAGTGCCCTGTTGCTATGTGGTCACTGTAATCTTCTACTTCCTGATCCGCAGCACTCCGCATCACTTCCTACCTCGCCTGGGCTCATGGGAGATGTGAGTCATCATTTCCCATGAGTCAGTGGGCATCCCTGAGCTGTAAAATCGTGTTATTTCCAATCAGGAAATGACACGATTTTGTGGGAGAGAGACATGTTATCTATGTTGCCATAACAACAGGACGGGACCTTCCTCCGTCGCTGCCCATTGTTATGGCAACGAGACATACACTCGAGATCGAGAGGTGCATGCTGGTTACCCAGCATTCGCCTTATCCAGGAAGAGCAGGTAGTGTCACCAGCACACCAGGATCTTCAAATGAGTCCAATCTTTAATGAAATGATCACATCGTTACAGCAAAGATCGTTACAGGAAGAGACTCGAGGAGGGTGCGAATGGGCTTCACATGCCCACAGTTAAGATGGGAACTCCCAGTAAAGAAAAAATCAGCAGTGTAAGTACAAAATAAATAGGATGACTACCCGGATTTAAAGCTATCAATTACTTTATTTGTGTAATGAATACAAACGAGGTGGATGCCAGCAAAAAAAAAAAAGTATGTGGACGGAACTCCACTTTAAGCAGAACTAAACCCATCGAGTTAACGGTTTTAAAAATCAGATACATTCCTGCAATGCTGGGATTGCCAGCTGTCACATTTGGTTGTGTTATCAACCAAACTGTCAAACCATCAAATGGCTGGTGTCATAACTGATCATATGTGAAGCACCATGGCAGTTGCAGATCAAACAGAAGCAGAGGGTTTAATTCCACTTTAGGTGTCAACAGCTCAGCCTTTGCAAATTCAGCAGTGCCTAAAAATGTAGAGCAACTGAGCATGTGCAGAGCAGGGTGAGACTGAGTATTACTGGATTTTAAATAGTATAGACTCTTATTTTTAACATTTTAAATTCCACTTTAAATATCTACTTGTCAGTTAATCATTTAAAGTGGAACTTTAGTCAGAAAATTAGGTCTTGCTAAATATCTTCAGGCTGGCAGATGTAAAACATTAAAAATATGTGCCTATACTGTTTAAAATCCAGTAATACACTGCTTCACCCTGCTCTGCACGTGCTCAGTTGTTCACCATTTTTGGGCACTTTTAGGGCTAGTTCAAACTTGCTTCAAAACAAGGCTTTGGACATGCTTTGAGTACGCTAGTCAAAGCTCCTGTCACTAAATAAAATGGTTAGCTTACAGTCCTGTTTACCTTGCTTTTGCATAGTGCTTCGATGAGGCTTCAATGGGGATTCAATGGGACTTTGGTGGAGCTTCGATGGACCTTTGTGGGGCTTTGATGAGGCTTTGGTGGTGGTTCAGTTGGGCTTCAAGCGAGCTTTGCCATAGACTTTTATGGAGGCGTTGAAGACGCTTTGAAGCACCACTAAAGCGACATGGGGTATAATTTTTGAAGGGAAGCCAAAGCAAAAGCAAGGTGTAAACAGGACTGTAAGCTAACCATTTTATTTAGTGACAGGAGCATTGACAAAGCTTGTCTGAAACCTTGTTTTGAAGCAAGTGTAAACTAGCCGTTAATGTGTGTTGAACGCGAAGCAAGTGTAAATGAGCCCTTAGGCACTGCTGAGTTTGTTGAGACCGATCTGCTGACAGCCTTAAAGCGGAATTAAACCCTCCTATCCTTTACAGGCAAGAAAGCGGCTTCTGTTTGATCTGCAACTGCCATGGTGCTGCACATGTGATCAGTTATGACACCAGCCATTTGATGGTTGGACGGTTTGTTTGAGGACACAAGCAAATGTGACAGTTAACAAGTCCGGCATTCCAGGAATGTAACTGTTTTTGAAACTGTTAAATCAATTAGTTTAGTTCCGCTTTATGATTTACTGCTGTTCAGGGCTCTAAGCTTCAGCAAAGATACAGCCTCCCTCAAGAAGAAACAAAAAGAATGCTGGAGGGAATTTTTTATCAGTTTGCTATGGGTAAAGTTCTGCTTTAATTTAATCTTGGATGGTGGTGCCCTCTATCAGCCCATAACACTCAACTTTTTTTAGTTTGACCTTGTAAGTGTATTTAGTCTCCATAATATACACAGACATTACTATTAAAACAGCAGGATTTTTTTTAGCCTGGTAGGGTGAAGTTCCTCTTTAGGTAAATAGAGATGCTGGCATTGCCTTCTTAAAAATGCTAATTCCCTGGCTGCCATGATAACCCAGTGGATTCAGTACATTTAAAGTATAAGGCTGGGTTCTCACTGATGAGAATTGGATTCCCATGACAGCAGGAGACTGTGACTGGGTCTCAAGGAATGCCGTGGTCCGAACTGCAAAAGGGTCCTGTGCATCTTCTGGTCCGTTTCAGGTGCAAATTCAGCCACAAATTTGGAGCTGATTCGCACCTGAAATGGTGAACAGGGACGCACCGGACCCCCTGCTGTGAGTCGTGGCCACAGCTAGTGTAAACCCAGCCTAACTAAGGGCAAAACTTTTGTTTAGTTTTGGACAGATAAGAGATAGTTTAGAACACCTGTTGGGTTTTTATTGCGGTCTGTGTCCGCATTATGAAGATTCACTCTCTCTATTTGTCCTGTTTATAGTTATCAGCGAAAGTAAAACTCAAACTTTGGGTTGTCCCCAGAAAAGGAATAGAGGGGAAATCTTCCAATGGGGGCACTAGTTCTAGTGGCCTATGGGTCCCCAAGGAATTCCCTTAATTTGCAGAGATTTTCTCTCACTTCCTGTTTTGGGTATGGGACAGGAAGTGAAGCTAAATTTCCTCAATTGGACAAAGAGAGCAAAAAAAGAAAAAAAGACTGAGAGGGGTTATAACCCTTCTTTACTCTATCAAAAATGGTAGTTCTAGTGACCCACCAGTATGCATGTTCAGAGCTTTGCTCCTATTCCTCTACATACTTCACCTAGATCAGAGACAGGCAGTTAAACAGCTAGCACTTTGTGAAGTCCACATATCCCTGTCAGTACAGGTGAGGTTTCCTATACGATTCCAATTACCATAACATAGCAGACACTTGCTAATATTGACACCCTGGGTGTACCAAGATGGCCGCCCCCACTAGTTCCCGCTCCTCCCCCCCATGACGAACATGTTTGCCTCATGTGATTGGTTCCGGGGGCTCTGCCGTCAATGCGCAGCACGAAGGGGCGGTGCTAGGTAGAGAAGCAAAACAGATAGTGACCCGGAACCGGGCGTCGTAGAGTGCTGGTGCTGAAATACGGTGACCCCGTAAAGCGGAGGAAAGCCCGAACCGTGAGGAGCACTCGCTGTACAGAGAGCTTCCCTCCTATAGAACACATAGACACCATAGGGGGCACACAGGGCTGCTGACCTACGACTGGGGGCTACATGACAGTCACAAGACAAAGGGCGACACTAAGGGGGACAGGGTGACGGCTATTTATACCGGGGGGCCTGTGCTGGAGGCAGGCTATGGTGCTGTCACCTACATCCAACTGACAGGCAAGGGACAGCACTTCCTGCTCTGCCTAGGAGAATAAACCAGATCTGAGCATCTGCTGGGGTATTATCACCTACATCTGAGCACCACAAACAGCCAGACTATAGATAAGAGCATAGGCAGAGGTATACTATAGATCAGAGCATAGGCAGGGGTATACCATAGATCAGAGCATCGGCAGGGGTATACCATAGATCAGAGCATCGGCAGGGGTATACCATAGACCAGAGCATAGGCAGAGGTATACTATAGATCAGAGCATAGGCAGAGGTATATATAGATCAGAGCATAGGCAGAGGTATATTATAGATCAGAGCATCAGCAGAGATATACCATAGATCAGAGCATTGGCAGAAGTATACCATAGATCAAAGCATAGGTATACCATAGATCAGAGCATCGGCAGAGGTATACCAGACTATAGATCGGGACATCAGTAAAGGTATACCAGACTATAGATCGGGACATCAGTAAAGGTATACCAGACTATAGATCGGGACATCAGTAAAGGTATACCAGACTATAGATCGGGACATCGGCAGAGGTATACCAGACTATAGATTGGGACATTGGCAGAGGTATACCAGACTATAGATTGGGACATCGGCAGAGATATACCAGACAATAGATCGGGACATCAGTAAAGGTATACCAGACTATAGATCGGGACATCGGCAGAGGTATACCAGACTATAGTTCGGGACATCGGCAGAGGTATACCAGGCTATAGATCGGGACATCGGCAGAGGTATACCAGGCTATAGATCGGGACATCGGCAGAGGTATACCAGGCTATAGATCGGGACATCGGCAGAGGTATACCAGACTATAGATCGGGACATCGGCAGAGGTATACCAGACTATAGATCGGGACATCGGCAGAGGTATACCAGACTATAGATCGGGACATCGACAGAGGTATACCAGACTATAGATTGGGACATTGGCAGAGGTATACCAGACTATAGATCAGAGCTCTAACATTCTTCTCCGGTGACAACCATACTGGCAGGTTGGGGATTTGTTGTCAGGCAGGGTGGGTGACAGTTAGCCCCACAGCCCTGTAGGTTATGAGGTGAGAGTGGATTCCTTGTCCCTTCCCCATTCTCTCCCATCCCCGGCCCTGTCTCCCTTCCCAGCATGTCTCACTGGCTATTCCCATGGTCCAGCTCCATCAAGACTCGGGCCTGCAGGTATCTTCTGCAGCATTACCTGGGTCACTACCTGGAGGAACGGCTGAGCCTGGAGCAGCTCAGTTTGGACCTTTACAATGGAAGTGGACGTCTCACGGATATACATCTCGATATCTGGGTAATGTTCTTCTAGGGCTATGTTAGCTCAAATCAAAAAAGTGCCAAATATACAATCTAGATATTCTGGAGTGATTCCTGATTAGTGATGAGCCTGGGCATCTTCAGATTCCCTGAGTGAGCCCACTGGGAAGCTGTCACTGTACTGAGTCAGTCATAAGCCCCCACAGCTGCATGTATACACATACCATGTCTGGCTGCAGATAATTGGCCCAGTGAAGTGATGGCTCACTCAGGTAGGTTCAGACTGGGATCATCCCTACTTGTCATGTTTTTGGGTTGCTATTCTTTGTTACGGCACATTTACAATTAGGAAGGGGTAATAATCCTGGGGTTAAGCCATGTTTTTACAGCGACTCAACTGCTCCCCCCTTTGCTGCAGAGGCAGTGGGCCGGGGTGTACACATGCTGGGCTGCGATCCATTGCTTCATGGCCATGGCAGGAATTATACTCCCTGTCATGTTTGAGTAATACCCATGCAAGTAAACATGGATGTACTGCAACCGTTGTACCATGGTTGTCCAGTATTTAGGGGTTAATTACATTTGGCACATTCAGGTAGCTTATAAGATATTCTGAACAATTGCAAAGTGCAATTAGAACAACTGAAGGAAGGTGTATTAAAATATACCACCTATCTGTAAAGGAGTTGTAAAGGCAGAAGGTTTTTTATCTTGGTGTTTGCTAACCCACCAATGTCATTTTTCATAATCCCCTCTGTTTTTTCTTATAATGGCCCGCTGTGACTGCTTTATGAAAATAACGCTGTATATACCTTGTTTACTGAGCGCTGATCTGCACTGATTGACCTACCTCTTCTCTCTTCCCGACAGATGCAGTGGGCGGGGCCAAGGGGATCCCCAGCTGACGTCAGTCAGGAGGGGAGGAGGAGAGAGGCGGCCCGCCCACTGCATCTGTCTGGAAGAGAGAAGCAGCGGGTCAATCAGTGCAGATCAGCGCTCAGTAAACAAGGTATATACAGCATTATTTTCATAAAGCACAGTCACAGGGGGCCATTATAATAAAAAAACAGAGAATTGTATTAGCAAAAACAGTAATTTGAGCAGCAGGACAGGAGGGGGCAGCACAGACACGGAGCTGTCAGGCAGGAGAGGAGGGGGGAGAGCACACAGGAGACACAGAGCAGGCTGCGGATGGTGGAGACACGTACTGATGACTCCGGTGTCACAGCTTGGCAGCCATAATACATCAAAGTCAGTGTACAGGGGGGAGGGTAGAAACTGGCAGGATCAGACAGATGTTACAGGGGGCCAAATGACATAGCACAAGCACTGTGCTGTATAACATGCTTTAAGGGAACAGGCTCTTTATTATTTTTTGGGTTAGCAAACGCTTTAATACATTCTATGTAAAACTTTTGTGTGTAGCAGCCTCCCCAGAACTCCCTAATCACTTACCTGAGCCCCTTTTCTCTGCAGCGATGTCCACGAGTGGCTTAGCTGTCCCAGACACTCCTCCTGATTGGCTGAGACACAGCAGCAGCGTCATTGGCTCCTGTGGCTGTCAATCAATTGAGAGAGAGAGGGCTGGGCCGGGTCAGGCTCTGTGTCTGAATGGATGCTCTGTCTTGGCTCGGGTGCCCCCTGTAGCAAGCTGCTGGCTGAGGGGGCACTTGATAGGAGGGAGGGGCCTGGAGCAACAAAGAGGGACCCGAGAAGAGGAGGATCCGGGCTGCTCTGTGCAAAATGAACTGCACAGAGGAGGTAAGTATAACATGTTTATTTAAAAAAAAAAAAACGAGCCTTTATAATCACTTTAATCAGGGTGGATTAGATTAAAATCACTAGTAAAAAGGCTTGATTTAAATCAACTCGATTTAAATAATTTTTAAAGAGCAACTGTCATCTCTGTCCTTCTGCAGCTCCTCCTCTGAGCCGCTGTTGACTCACCGACAGTCCCATTCACTTTAATGGGACGGCCGGTGATGCGGCAGTGACACAACAAGGTAAGGGACGTGGCGGCAGCAGGTGAGTGGATGCCCGCTTACAGGGACTGCCATGATGGATCTGAAATGACAGGTGCTCTTTAAATGTAAGGACTTATTCTTGCTGGTAGTTAGAATCTTTAATATTTGCAAACAAAATGAAGCTTCCCTATTTAGAATAATAAGCTGTCAGGTTAGTAAAACAGCGATATCAGAACCGATTCAATCATATAGTTTGTAGTGTACATAGATTTGCAAAACAATGGGATAAAGAAATATTCCTGAACTTTGTTTTATCTCATGGTTACTGTGAAATTGTGTGAATGCATCAATGCAGTGCATGTTATCTCAGCTTGCAGAGCTTGGATTCATTGAATGAGCTTCCCAAAAATGTAAATATTGCAAAATATACAGCCTCATGCTACATAACTAAGCTCCATTTCTTGCTGAATAAACTAAATTATTAATGTATCCTAAATAGAAAATTATCTTTAGGTAGATTTTTACCCTAAAAGCATTTTATTAAAATAAATTTGATAAAAATCAGAAAAATCTGATTTAAATAAAAAAAGACTGTCAGGATGGACCGTGTTCAAATCTAGTTTACAAGTGACAATGAGATCTACCGTCACCGTGTAAACATAACCCGCCAGCCCCCTCTATATAGCTGAAGTCTAGTAAAAAGTTATTCTTTTCCCTAAAACTGCAGTCGCTTACCTGTAATGAGGAATTTACAAAATGCTGCTGCTTTGGGTAGAAATCTTCTCTGCAGGGTACCTGGACCTTATCTTGGCACTGCACCCCTGGCATGGTGGGGGTAATAGCTTCAGGTCTTTGAGCTTCAGACCCCTCTCACACTGATGGGCACTGTTTTGATTAGCAGGGGATCTGTCCACTGATCCCTTGCTGATCAGAGCAGAGTGGGTGGATTATAGGGAACACGGACATTCCGCCTCATGACCCCTTTCACACTGGGTCGGTTTTCAGGAGCTGCGGTGCTAAAAATAGCGCCTGTACAGCTCCTAAACCCCCCCCAATTCTCCCCAGTGTGAAAGCCCAAGTGCTTTCACACTGGAGCGGTGCGCTTGCAGGATGAGAAAAAAAGTCCTGCTAGCAGCATCTTTGGGGCGGTACGCTGAGCAGTGTACACACAGCTCCTACACCGCACCCTCCATTGAAATCAGTAGACGGCGCTTCCGAATCTGTGCTTTTAACCCCTTGTTAACCCTTTCTTCGGGGTTAAAAGCTCCCACCTGCATAGCGGCAATATAATAGCGGTAAAAGTGCCGCTAATTAGCAGCGCTTTACCGTTACCGCCCCTCCCTGCCCCAGTGTGAAAGTGCCCTATGGGCAGCCGGGTGTAAACAGACTACGCTGTCCGTTTACAATGACTGCTCTCCAATCCAATCCACCTAGAGAGAGGAAGACTGATCCCCTTCTGTTTTTTTTTTTTAAAAAGCTTGAATTGGAGGCAGACAGTTGTAAACGGACACAAATCTATTTACAGCCACTGGTCCATAGGGGTGAATGGACTGTCCGATCAGGTTCGTCTAAAAATCTGACAGGAGGACCTGATTGGACCCTTCGTGTGAAAGGGCCCTAACTGCATTCAAGTGGGTCCATTGGGGATCTGCCCCCTCCTCCACTCTCATCCTTTGAGTTGGATGAGTGACAGGATTTCTGGGATTATGTTACATTTGGTGTAAATGGGGTGGAGCAGGTTCTTGTCACAATGTCTTGAATGTAGTTCAGCCCAAAGACCCAAAACTACTAACCTCCCTGTGATGGAAGTTCAGTGCTAGGCAAGGATCGGGCACCCTCCAGAAAAGATTTGTAAGGCTCCATTTACACAGGATGCTATTTCAACTTCCCCTGAACTAATTTTTTTTTTGACAGCTAGAAGCCAGTGTTTAAAACGGCCCTTTTGCTGCGTTTTGCATGCTGTGTTTTGCATGCTGTGTTTTGCCACGTTCGCGTCTTGGAGCGTTTTTAAAGAAATTTTTTTTTAAATGGATACGCCTGTAAATGAAACGGTCCCAGATGCGAGTTACCGCGTTTAGCGGCGTTTACAAGCTGTTTGGCGTTTCAAATGCCTCTAAACTGGCATCTGAACCCATTTTTTTGTGTTCCAAAAAAAACAAAAAAGCCTTTAAATTCAACTGTCTGGAAACGACCCTGTGTAAATGTACTAATAAGATAACATAGAGGAAAGTTCAGGGGCAGCTGAAAAAAACACCCAAATGCCTCAAAACGTCTGTTTACCAGCAGCTGTGTAAATGAGGCCTAGTATGAAGCAGCAGCCCACATGGCATGGGACATCCTTCAGTATAGGTACGGTAAGTGATGTAACTGAAGCTGTGGGGGAACAATATATTTTGACTAAATTTCAGCTTAAAGGTAGAACTAAAGGCATTTTTTTTACATTTTGGGTAGCATAAAGGTTTTTTTTGCCATCTGTGTCCTATTGGGGAGGTTTTCCCTTACTTCCTGTCCCATAACCAAACAGGAAGTGAGAGGAAATTTCTCCAAATTGAGGGAATCCTTGCCTGTCATGCTTGTTCAATAGCTTGAGCGATTGGAATATCTCCACTTTATTACTCTTTTGTGGACAACCCAACATTTGTAAATTTTTTTCACTTTCAGTTTTGATGATAATGGTAAACAGGACAAATAGAGAGGGTGAGTCTCCCTAAATGGAGCACAGACAGCAATAAATACTGATAGGTGGTCTAATCCCTCTACACTATATCCAAAACCAAAAAAATAGTTTTGTGTTTAACTTTACATAGAATGGGGAGGCTAGGCAGGATTTTTAAATGTGTAAAAGCAGCAAATTGTATTTAAGTTATGCTGTGTAAATGGGGACTGGTAACAGATATAAAATAGGTTTTATCCCGATTTGACTGCAAAAGTGGAAATACATGTTATCTTTAGTTATACTAACAATGTGGTCATTGGGCAAAAATGGATTTCTGCCACCTGCTTTATTTCCACTGACTGTATGGTAATCATTGTCCCGGACAGAGCCAGGCGTTTCTGATTCATGTATTTATTAAGGCATTTCAGGTGAAGGCTGGAGAAAGATACACCAAGCTGCAGATTTTATTTACCACTTGGAAAAGGTCCAGGTTTTTCCTTGACAGCTATCCTCATGATATGGTTCTCTCTGGTCAGTCTTAGACCCCTTTCACACTGGGGCATTTTTCAGGCTCTTTTGGGCTAAAAATAGCGCCCTTATAGCGCCTGAAAAACACCTCCCCATCCACCCCAGTGTGAAAGCCCTGAGTGCTTTCACACTGGGGTGGTACGCTTGCAGGACGTTACAAAAAGTCCTGCAAACAGCATCTTTGGGGTGGTGAGCTGAGTGGTGATACACCACTCCTCCACTGCCCCTGCCCATTGAAAACAATGGGCAGCGCCTCCGAAGCAGCTCTACAACGCCTTGGAAGTGCACTTTTGACCCCCTTTTAATCCCTCGTGGGGGGTTAAAAGCCCCGCGCTCCCGCCTGCATAGCAGCGCCATAGTGTGAAAGTAGCCTAACTATGGCCTGTACTTCCTCTAAACAGCTGTTGGGAATAACCCAGGCAGCCAGGCACTTAGCAGTAATAAGGAGATGGCCTCTGTCAGTTCCAGCATTGGAGCAGCTGTCGAGACCGATTGGACCTTGTGGATTAGAGAAACATGGGTACAAAAAATCCTTAAAGGAAACCTGTCACAACCTCCTGAGCATGTTAGTTGCCTGTCTGGGTTGCTTATCCTCTGGTTTACTTTCTGATTTTTATCTCCATGACCAAGCAGGAAGTCCATAGAAAAGTCTGTATACTAGGTCCAGGTGAATATTATTGAAGCCTGAGAGGCAGTCGGCTTTCAGTTTCAGAAAGAGGGATCAGCAGTGGCAGCCTTCAGGGTTTTTTCATGACAGGCTTAGGGCTTTCACACAGGCTTTGCTGTCAGGTCCTCCTGTCAGTTTTTCAGGCGGACCTGATTGGACACACCATTCAGCCCTATGGAGCGGCACATGTCAGAGTTGACATGTCTGCTGACACCCGCCGCTATCCGATCCAATCCTGTCTGTGAAATTCAGACGGATGGAGACCCTATTTTCCATCTGTCTGGCGGATCGGATGAAAAGCGACAGGCAGTCTCTGTAATTGATGGACCTGTCAGAGCCCCGCTCTATTCTATGGGGAGAACAGACATGCCCACTAACAGTGGTGACATGTCTGCTGACACCTGCTGCTCTCCGATCCTGTCTGTGAAATCCAGATGGATGGAGATCCAGTTTTCCATCCGTCTGGCGGATTGATCGGATGAAAACAGAGGCGGTCTGTTTTCATCTGATCTCCCCATGGAGGACAGTGGGGCTTCGATAGGTCCGTCTCAGCACAGTGAGTGGAGATGGACCTGTCATCTGCCTGCTCAGCGGGGATCAGCGGAGCGATCCCCTGCTGAGCAAGCAGAGTGACCGTGTGAAAGAGCCCTTGCAGTGCACAGACTATTTGCCTTTACTAAATCAACCCCAGTGTCTCAACAGATTGGCAATATCAAAAAAGTGCATATTAACGCATGGGAGACGGTACAACATTTGTAGTTCCTCTACATTCTGAGAAAATATTTACAGATATCCTTGTTTGCAATGCATATGCACGCTCACAATAACTGAGATCATTCTGCCATTAGACAGCGTAGATCACAGTCAAAATCAAAAGAGCCAATCGGAGTAGCTTTGTGACATGCGCTCACTGTGAACCAATCCCAGCAATTACAAGTAATAAACACTGGCCAGCCAGCACTCCCCTCAGTCTCATAACAACTCTCATGACAACTATGATGACATAAATAAAAAGCGCATTGCAACGTGTGACTTGTTTTGATGTGCTTTCATTGGAAAAAGCATAGGTGTAAATGCAGTCTAAATACCCAATCACGTGCAAAGAAAATGACAAAATCTTGACTTTTGCTAGCATATGATTGGCCATTGAAAGTTAACACAGCTTCACCTGATTTACTAACATTCACCTTGTTGAGTAAACAGGCTCTATTTCTTTAGTAAAGCAATCCCAATGAATTAAAACCAGGTCAGTATAATGGCCAGGCAGTTAGCATTTTCAGAAGTCAGCACCAGTAGCTTCTGTTTTTCTCCTATGACAGATTTAATTGAAGTCACTGGTTTGGTCTGTATGAAAACATGTCATTTATTCCATGAATCTCAGTATGGCATGTCTGCAGAATGTTCTAATTTTACATGCAGTTGTAAACAGGGCCGTCCCCATGAACTTTTTAGAACCCAGGTATTTATTTCTCTTGCTAGATCACTCTGGTTTGCATACCTCTTCTGTTTATTACGTCAGCATAGTAACTTGCCCGGTGTCCTGGTGACTTCTGAGTAAAATATTTCATTTACTCCTGAAAGGCTTGAGCAATGTCCAGGAAATCCTCAGCTGTTACTCCGAATTTACTATTCAGAGGACAGCGTGTGCTAAACTGTCAGATTTGCCCTTATAAATTGTTACCTATCTAAAAGTTTTGTGTACATCATACAAAGTCTGCCAGTGGCAGTAATCTGCTTATCAAACCTTTCTACTGCTTACCTGCCAATTTCACCTACAAAAAAAGTATTTGTTAGCAAACACTGGCATTACATTTTCTGATAACGTAGAGTTTGTGGACTATTGTCCTGAGCTCACTAGGAAAATATAATTCCATAGAAAACCAAACATGTTGTCAGCTGTTGCTGTACCCAATATCAGTCTGATGGTCCCCTCCCTTCCTGAGACTTGGTGCTCGGCCCAGGACAAACTCACATTTTTGGTCCTCTGCCTTGAAAACAAAACCAAGAGAATTCATCTCCCTTTTTCTATAGTTGGATTGCTACTCAAATATTTATTTTCCATAATTTGCATTCCTTGTTGATCTGTTCATGCATTTGTACAAATTTGGGAGTAAAGATTGCCGTGCTGTAGAACAGATTGGGACACTGCACAAGCAGGTTTTACAATTTACTGCCACTGCTGAGTATTGAGCAAAGGAACGTCTACATCAGGGGGTTTCCAAACTTTTCAAACAAAGGGCCAGTTTACCATCCTTCAGACTTTAGGGGGGCCGAATTGTGGCCAGTGGGGGTAGAAAATGTCCTGGTCCCAGCATTAGTGAGACTAAACGTTGCCTCAGGGCTGGTGATCAGTTACATAGTGCCTGTGCTCCGTAATAGGAGGAATAGTGTCACATCATCAATATCTGTGCAAGGATTAGTGGCTCATTCTTGATAATAGTGGTAGGAATAGTGCTTTATCATTATCGTCAGTGGCAGGATTAATGCTGCACTGTTGGTATCCGTGGGAGGAGATAAAGGCTGTATCCAACTCATGGGCCACAGTTTGGAAACCACTGTGACTCTAGCTTCCCTTTGATAAAGTCACAATTGGATGAGGAAACGTGTCAAGGCTTGGCCACGTGACATCAACACACAGGCGGAACAGGAAGTGAGATACACATATGGTGGGGAAAATAATTATTTGATCCCCTGCAGATTTTTTAAGTCTGCCCACTTACAAAGAAATGAAGGGTCTGTAGTTTTTATCATGTGCATTTTAAATGATAGAGACAGAATATCAGCCAAAAAGCCAGAAAAAACATGATACATTATAAATTAAAGCCGAGTTCCACCGTATTAAAAGTCAACAGCTACATAAAGGTGTAGCTGCTGACTTTTAATAATCGGACACTCACCTGTCCCAGGCTCCAGTGATGCAGCCGCCCGCAGCGTCGCTCTTCTCCCCCTCCTACTCTATGGTGCCGACATCACAAGTATGGGCACCCGGCTTTGGTTTCAAAGCCGGGCACGCACTGTGCATGCACGAGTCGCGCTGCGCTCTGTGAATAGCCTGCGTATCTTCTGGGACCTGTGACGTGTCCCAGAAGATCACCCAGTGGGAGGGTGGAAGGGAAACTTCCTTCCAGCGCCGTGGCTCCAGGAGAGGAAGTGGACCTGGGACCCTGTGAAAACAGGGTCCCCGGTCACCCCCCAAAAAAAATGACATGCCAATTGTGGCATGTCTGGGGGTCACCTTCCCTTTTATAGCAGAAGTTCCACTTTTGGGTGGAACTCCGCTTTAAGTTGCAGTTCAGTGAGTAATTCTGGCTCCCACAGATTGGCTACAGTATGTGCTCATGTGGTACACCGATTAGTCCTGTCAATTTAAGGAGGTGATCCTAACGACAACACGTTATGTGTATAAAAGACACCTGTCCACAGAATCTTTCTTCCATTCAAACCTCACCATCATGGCCAAGACCAAAGAGCTGTCAAGGATGTCAGTGACAAGATTGTAGACCTACACAAGGCTGGAATGGGCTACAGGACCATCAGCAAGAAGCTCGGTGAGAAGGAGACAACTCTTGGAGCGATTATTCACAAATGGAAAAAAATATAAAATAACCATCAATTGCCCTTGGTCTGGAGCTCCTTGCAAGATTTTGCCTCATGGGGTAAGGATGATCATGGGAAAAGTGAAGGATCAGCCCAGTACTACATTGGAGGAGCTTGTGAATGATCTCAAGGCAGTTGGGACCACAGTCACCAAACAAACCATTGGTAATGCAACACGTCGCCATGGATTGAAACCCTGCAGCGCCCGCAAGGTCCCACTCCTCAAGAAGGGACATATAAAGTTCTGTCTGAAGTTTGCCAATGAACATCTAGATGATTCAGAGAAGGATTGGGAGAAAATGCTGTGGTCAGATGAGACCAAAATTTAGCTTCTTGGCAATAACTTGACTTGCCATGTTTGGAGGAAGAAAAATGCTGACTATGACCGTAAGAACACCATCCCTACAGTCGAGCACGGAGGTGGAAACATTATGCTTTGGGGCTGCTTCTCTGCTAGAGTTACAGGCCGACTTTGCCGCATTGTGGGGCAAATGGACATGGTCATGTATTGTAAAATCTTAGATGATAACCTTCTTCCCTCAGCCAGAACACTGAAGATGGATCGTGGATGGGTTTTCCAGCATGACAATGACCCAAAACATACCGCCAAGGCAACAAAGGAGTGGCTCAAGAAGAAGCACATTTGGTTATGGAGTGGCCTAGCCAGTCGTCTGACCTTAAGCCTATAGAAAATGTACTTTGAGTTGCTAAGTGACAGCCAGGAGACCTTAAAGGGGTTAATCCATACATTGACACAGATAGCAGGACTCGGCCCAGCCCTGGCTCCCTCAATTTGATTGACAGCAGCAGGAGCCAATGGCAATCTATCCAATGAGGACTCGAGACAGCGGCTGGAGCTGCTATGCTCCTCCCCGTCACTGGAACGATCATGTTCAGGTAAGTAAAAGGGGGCTCTGGGAGGCTTCTGCACTACAGAAGGTTTTTCAGCTTAATGTATATAATGCATTAAGCTGAAAAACCTTGAGGATTTACAACCCCTTTAAGGATTTATAGAAGATCTGTAAAGAAGAGTGGAGCAAAATCCCTCCTGAGATGTGTACGAACCTTGTAACCAACTGCAAGAAACCCCTTACCTCTGAGCTTGCCAACAAGGGTCTCTCCACCAAATACGAAGTCGTGTTTTGCTTGGGGATCAAATACTTATTTTACTCACTGAACTGCAACTTGATTTATAACATTTGTATCCTGTTTTTTTTCTGGATTTTTGGTTGATATTCTGTCTCTATCATTTAAAATACACCTATGATAACAGTTATAGACCCTTCATTTCTTTGTAAGTGGGCAAACTTACAATATCTGCAGGGGATCAAATAATTATTTTCCCTACTGTATTGTAACCATTGCAGATGCTCTACATTAAGGGGGCAATTCATGTTTTAAAAAGGCGAAAACCCTATGTAACCCCACAGGTCTTGGATGCATTATATTTGTGAATGTTATTCTAGCATTTCTTTTATTAAATGGGATTGATTATTAAAACTTCAAAGACATGCTGGTAGGTAAATTAGATCCTGTCTAAATTGGCCCTAGTACATGTATGAATGTGAGTTGGGGACCATAGATTGTAAGCTCCTTGAGGGTAGGGACTGAAGTGAATGTACAATGTATATGTAAAGCGCTGCATAAATTGATGGCGCTATATAAGTACCTGAAATAAATAAATATACTGCACTATGAAAGTTATCTTGGTTTCTTTGAGCTGAGATTGTTGGAGGAGGTTATGGCGGCATATGTTACATAAAAAATCAATATATCTAGTATACACAAGAGCAGCAGCCAATTTAAAGGGCCTGGGGCATTTTAGACCTTACTTAATAGTGGGTAAAATCTAGAGGTAAGCAGCTTGTTTGAATGGTGGCGAGGCACAGCATGGGTGATGAGGAGTGACACGGTGGATTTATCACATTGAAGTATATCTATTGTTATATGAGATTAAGAAGCATACTGAAGACACTGGATTTGGACTTTTATTGATAGTTAAATAAGAGCACGGAACTTTATATTTATTACTTTTTTGTTTTATTTATGCATGTAAAAATTGACACACGTAGTATGTAAACTATTAAAGGATAAGTGCACTTTTTAAAAAAAAAATAATGCATGCAAATTTTTTTCCCGGTAAAAAAATTGTGCATGTATTGTTTTCTTTTCTTTTTGTAGGGGTCTGGAGAGCATTGCACCCACAATCAGCAGATTTCGGGTGCCATGTAGGACTCCTACAGGCTGTCAGTGGAAGCTGTCTGCTTGTACATTGTACAGGCAGGCAATTTCACAAAGACAGGAAAACTCCATAAACTACTCAAACTCTCAACAGCACCCTGGTAGTTTATTGAGAACTACAGGCCGAACGCCACAAAGGTTGTTGGTATTTCTAGAACTCTGTGAATGAATGACATGGCCGTGCTCTTTTCAAAAAGTGACAGCAGATACGGGGGAAGATCCCGGCCTGCTGTCACAGAGAGTGCGGGGATCGGAAACATGTTACTTGTTCCACCCTAAAAGTGTATGTAACATATTCCCGAAGGGGAACTTATCCTTTTAGAGGTGGTGCTGCATTTATTTTTCTTGTTCTACTTCATATCCTGTATTGGTAAAACTCAGCAAACATTCGACAGTAGCTGCCTAATCATAGCTGAAAAACCTTAGTGATCTTGTATGCCACTGTCAGATAGTTGCTGTGTTTTACCAGTAAAGAGGAAGTAAACCCCGATGAGGTTTACTTCCTCTATGTTAGGCTATGTTATGTTATGTAAAAGCATAATGGGCTAGTATGCATTGCATATTAGCCCATTATGTGCCACTTACCTGCATTGGAAGCCAGCGATGTCCCTGCTCCAGGCCGCATCCATCTTCTGCCCCTCTTCCTTCCGGGGCCGCAATCTCGGCTCTGTGACTGTCCGGAGTCACGTGACATCACTCCCATGCATGCGCGCTGGAGCCGCCAATCACGGCACGATCTCAGTGAAGGAACGGCACGGAGGCCGTTTCTTCACTGCGCATGTTCCCGGTGACCTAGGCACATCTAGTACACTGCATATCTCCTGAACCGTACAGGTTTGGGAGATATGCAGGGCACCTACAGGTAAGCCTTATAGGCTTACCTGTAGGTTAAAGTGGTTGTCATGAGTTGACAACCACTTTAAGAATTGTAACCAATTCCAGCATTTGTGCTTGTTTGATAGAGAGGGAGAGTTTGAATCTTTGTAAGGATTGTATTGCTGTCTGTATCCTCATTAGAAATCCCATATTGTACAGTTGCCAGCAGAATTGGAGTGGAGATGAATTCCCCGTGAGGACATCTATTCCAGGGCCAGCTGTAAACATTGAAATTTGGTTTCACTTTGAGACATTCCCTCTAACTTCCTGTTGTGTCTCTAATGGTGACCATACACACTATGGTCTATTTTATTATAAATTTGATGTGTGTTTTTATCAAAACAATAGAATCTGCAAACAACCCATTAGGTATATTTATTATTGATTTAGACTTGATATCGATTGAATTTGATCGAACAGAGTCAGTCAGCCAGTGTGGAAAATTGATTGTTTTGTAGCGATTATCAACACTGAGATACTTTGTTCATAAATACAGTCATATTTTGATCAATCAGATTATGAAGTTGCACAATGAGATCAAAGTATCCAAGCGCCTGGAGTATGTGGAGGAACAGCTCTAAAAGGTATACACCAGGTTGAGCTGTAACTGTCCTTTGAGTCCATGGTACCAAAATAAGTCTATATACAAAATGCATATGATGTGGGGCACGAACGGCTGCTATTCTCAGAGTTGAGCCAGCCCTGTATGGAACACAAAAGTTAGAGAGGGGGAAGCGCCACCTAAGTGCAGTATTGAAGCCATGCGGTTTATTCTCAGTGATTAAAAGCACTCGCAAGATATAAACATTGTGAAGTGTGGTATCCACCACACGTCTCCGTCCTGAAGGGGCCACCTGGAATCCAGACCGCTGGAGAACGTGAGAAGGGGGATGGATGCCCTGTATAGGACCAGGAGGTCCACGCCGACCAGCGCGGAATGCACAGGGGTCCATTCCCCCTTTCACGATCTCCAGCGGTCAGGACCCCAGGTGGCCCCTGCAGGACGAAGAGGAGTGGCGGATACCACACTTCACAATAAGCAAGTTCATATCTGATATCTTGTGAGTGGTTTTAACCATTGAGAATAAATTGCATAGCTTTAATACTACACTTAGGTGGCCCTTCCCCCTCCTCTTTCTTTTTAAAATTACACAATAAAAACCGAGATGCGATTGATAACTTATGATCGTAATTTGAAATTCACTTCCCCTGTGTGCGGTATATCTATCAAATGAGTCATTGGCTATAGGTCGAGTATTCCTGCTGGAAGAGATCACCTGGAAAAAGAAATTGATGATTTATTAAAGAAAGGGTATATGGCCACCATAAGACAGTAAGTGACGTTTTAAATTCATGTGAAGCAATATGTGCTGTCCCAGTACTCCTCTAAAAAAGGTTTTGCGTGGACCTTGAAGTGACTTAAAGCCCAACTCTGGGAAATAAAAAAAAAAAAAAAATGAATCATTGCAGTGGAGCAATAAAATGACATATTATTATTTATTTTAGGTACTTATATAGCGCTGTCAATTTACGCAGCGCTTTACATATATATTGTACATTCACATCAGTCCCTACCCTCAAGGAGCTTACAGTCTAAGGTCCCTAACTCACATGCATACATATGCTAGGGGCAATTTTTAGACAGGATCTAATTAACCTACCAACATGTCTTTGGAATGTGGGAGGAAATCGGAGTACCCGGAGGAAACCCACACAGGCACAGGGAGAACATGCAAACTCCAGGCAGGTAGTGTCGTGGTTGGGATTTGAACCTGCGACCCTTTTGCTGCCAGGTGGAAGTGCTATCGAGTGTGTGTGTGTGTGTGTGTGTGTGTGTGTGTGTGTGTGTGTGTGTGTGTGTGTGTGTGTGTGTGTGTGTGTGTGTGTTACAGTACAGACCAAAAGTTTGGACAGACCTTCTCATTCAAAGAGTTTTCTTTATCTGAAAATATGTCATATTCTAGGTTCTTCAAAGTAGCCACCTTTTGCTTTGATTACTGCTTTGCACACTCTTGGCATTCTCTTGATGAGCTTCAAGGAGGTAGTCGCCTGAAATGGTTTTCACTTCACAGGAGTGCCCTGTCAGGTTTAATAAGTGTGATTTCTTGCCTTATAAATGTTGGGGATTTATTCAAAATTGAAGGCATACTGAACCAGCATGGCTACCACAGCATCTTGCAGCGGCATGCTATTCCATCCGGTTTGCATTTAGTTGGACCATCATTTATTTTTCAACAGGACAATGACCCCAAACACACCTCCAGGCTGTGTAAGGGCTATTTGACCAAGAAGGAGTGTGATGGGTTGCTGCGCCAGATGACTTGGCCTCAACAGTCACCGGACCTGAACCCAATCGAGATGGTTTGTGGTGAGCTGGACCGCAGAGTGAAGGCAAAAGGGCCAACAAGTGCTAAACATCTCTGGGAACTCCTTCAAGACTGTTGGAAGACCATTTCAGGTGACTACCTCTTGAAGCTCATCAAGAGAATGCCAAGAGTGTGCAAAGCAGTAATCAAAGCAAAAGGTGGCTACTTTGAAGAACCTAGAATATGACATATTTTCAGTTGTTTCACACTTTTTTTGTTATGTAGATAATTCCACATGTGTTAATTCATAGTTTTGATGCCTTCAGTGTGAATCTACAATTTTTATAGTCATGAAAATAAAGAAAACTCTTTGAATGAGAAAAAAACTTTTGAATGAGAAAAAAACTTTTGGTCTGTACTGTATATATACATACAGTGCCTTGCGAAAGTATTTGGCCCCCCTTTGAACTTTGCGACCTTTTGCCACATTTCAGGCTTCAAACATAAAGATATAAAACTGTAATTTTTTGTGAAGAATCAACAAGTGGGACACAATCATGAAGTGAGTTTCTCAAAAGAAATAAAAGTACTGATATTTTTAACATCTAAGTGTGACTTCCGTAGTTTTGATACTTAATTGTGTACACCTTAATAGATGTATTGTTTTTTTCACACTTTGTTGACTTTTATACAGTATAAGATCCAAGAAGTTTCATCGGTGGAAAACGAAACTAATGACGAAACGTGTGAGAACCGTAAGAGAACTACTCGAAGTTCTCCATCAGTGGACTTTACCAGAAGGTTGTCAGAACTTCCTCAAGGGTCTCTACAAATCGTGAACAACCGGGAAAACGGAAGTGAGACGCCAGGTCGAGTGGTGTTTGGTAGAGCTAACCCAAG
>BLSH010181367.1:116867-153048 GCA_018402905.1 Glandirana rugosa
TCTATATTTTGACATTAAAAAACACTTCTTAGTTGTTGTTCACCCTGTGTTAGTACTTCACCTTGCTTTAAATAACCTATAAAGTTTGAAATTGTTTATTTTTTGACTTCTTAACCCGCACGTTTTAATACCTGATGGAGTCTGCAAAAGACCTGAGACTGGGACGGAGATTTGTCTTCCAACAAGACAATGATCCAAAACATAAAAGCAAAATCTACAATGGAATGGTTCACAAATAAACATATCCAGGTGTTAGAATGGCCAAGTCAAAGTCCAGACCTGAATCCAATCGAGAATCTGTGGAAAGAACTGAAAACTGCTGTTCACAAACGTTCTCCATCCAACCTCACTGAGCTTGAGCTGTTTTGCAAGGAGGAATGGGCAAAAATTTCAGTCTCTCGATGTGCAAAACTGATAGAGACTTCCCCAAGCGACTTACAGCTGTAATCACAGCAAAAGGTGGTGCTACAAAGTATCAACTTAAGGGGGCTGAATAATTTTGCACGCCCAATTCTTCAGTTTTTTATTTGTTAAAGTTTGAAATATCCAATAAATTTCGTTCCACTTCATGATTGTGTCCCACTTGTTGTTGATTCTTCACAAAAAATTACAGTTTTATATCTTTATGTTTGAAGCCTGAAATGTGGCAAAAGGTCGCAAAGTTCAAGGGGGCCGAATACTTTCGCAAGGCACTGTGTGTGTGTGTATATATATATACCACAATATAGGGTCCTGACATCGTAAAGACCAGAGTAGAGTCCACAACCTTGCTCTGGATGTAAAGACATTGGGGGACAGTCCACCGCTGGATTGCGGGGAAGCGCCATCTGGAAAGGGAGCGGAGGATCAGGTAAGTAAATTGTTTCTCCTCTTCCCTGGACAAAACAAGCTATTAACCCTCGCAGTGCAGGCACAACCCCACTGCAAGGGATCTTTTTTTATTGCCCAGAGTTGGGCTTGAACTGTGTATAATATGGGATAGTAATTGATGGTAAATTTCCCCCAGTTATGACACAGACCGCAATAAAAACCCGACAGAGGTTCTAATCATTCCATTTTAGCCATAATAAGGGAGAAAAAGTTTAGTCTGGCGTTATATACATTTTTATATTAATCTGTACAATGACAGACCATGTTTAATTAGTAAACTGTCTAATTAGTGATAAAAGCTTTTAAGAATTGCAGTGCTGCATGAAAACCTGCAAAGGCTGGAGTATGTTCACTTTGGTAGATTTAATAGCGATGCCTCTGCATGAAGTGGTGGTAAACCCAAAACCAAGCATTTTATTATACTGCATCTTACCAATTCTTAGATGTGATGGCTGCATTAGTTTTCTTTTTTTATGTTTTCTTCTTTCTTCTGTTTTCACCTGGTGATCTGGCCAGTAAGTCTGTTAATTTTTAATAGAACAAGCTGTCGTGCAGATGTAATAATTGCAGGGTTGACACAAATCCTTTATCACTGACAGGGTTGCTTACAATGATCAACTTTTATTTATTTATGTAAAACCTTTATCCCAAAAGAAAAAAAAAAAACATGTTTTCAATAACTGCTTATAAGGCCTCATACACACGGACGTTTTTTTGATGCCGCAAAACGCTCACTAACGCCATACCGGCGTTTTTGACGCTAACGTTTTTAGGTTGAAAAATAGCAGAGGATTTAAAAAAAAAAAAAAAACGCTTATTGACGCCAACGCTCACTAACGCTCATTAACGTCGATGCAAAAGCCGAAAAAAACGCAGATTTTTTTTTCCCTGACGTCAGGCCGACGTTTTGCTTATTTTTTAACATACGCCTGTGTGTATGAGGCCTAAAGCTGGAGTTTTCTCTTTCATTTGTTAGAGTATCTAAATCAGTTAGTGCATCTAGCGCTCCCCTCCCCCAGACTAACAATGCTGTTGTCCAATGATTGGTAAGCTGCAATATATCACATTTGTGGTTTAGAATATATTAGCGCTTTGAGTTTGTGCAATAGAGTTGTTTTGATGTATATTAACATAACATGGAGAGTCATCAATTCCTAAATGCCATTGTTGTAGCTCAGAGGTAGTTGGATTACACACATCATTTTCCAGTGAGTAGATGGAAAGCTAGCAGCATGTCAGATGTCATTTGATGAGATTGTTTTTGTATTACTAATAATGTGTACACTCTAATCACAGGTCCTTATATAGTGTTTGTTGTTCTCCTTTGTCTCCATATGACCTTTTTCTCATTCACTTGTGTGTTTCAGGCCCTTGTTTAGCTGTACATCCCTCTGACATGATTCCTCTTCTGCTGTGTGTCATGCAGTATTAATCATTTCTGTTCTTCTCCAGTTCTCATTATTCACTTTGCTCTCTATTTTTCTATGACCTCAATCAGTCAGTGAACGACCTCCTGGACTCTGCAGGGGCCCCACTTGAGATTATTGATGGATTCATCGGCAGTATCTCCGTTACAATCCCGTGGTCAGCACTCGTCACTGAAAACTGTACTTTGGAAGTATCCAAACTGCAGGTTACATGTCGTCCAAAATACAGAGCTGGTAAGAGTCAACAGAGCTGACATTTTAGTGTCTTCTAGTGAATGTTGAAGGTCAAAGTGATTGTAAAATGTAATTTTTATTTTTTTAAATAATCAATGTGTTATTGTTACCTGTTCTGTGCAATAGAAGGCCCCCACCGGTGCTCCTGGCTCCTCTTCTTGGTGTGCCACCATAGGAAGCCACTTCCTAAGGTGGCACATCAGCAGGCTTGATCCCAAGCCACATTGCTTGCATCGCCTGCTCCCTCATCACATTATTTGACTGACAGAAGCGGGAGCCAAGGCCTAAGCAAGCCTGTGAGATCAGGGAGAGCTGTTACAAATGGGCACAGTGCTGGATTGAATGATGGCTAAAGGAAGTATAAGAGGGGGGATCAATATTACTAACTAAACATTTCTTTACCTTAAAGTGGTTATAAAGGTGGAAGATTTTTTATCTCAAAGCGGAAGTCTGCCCATCCCTGCAAAAATTTTAATGAAAACCCAGCAGCTACACAGACGGTAGCTGCTGACTTTTAATAATAGGACACTTACCCAGTAATGTCCAGTAATGTCGGCACCGCAGCTGATGTTTCCATCAGCTGTCAGGTGCTGCCACCGCCATTGCGGGTGAGGGAACCCGGCAGTGTAGCTTAACAACTTCATGCTGGGAACCCTACTGCGCATGCGCAAGACTCCGCTCCTCTCTCCTACTGGCCCAGCGGCAGGGGAAGGAGGAGGAGGGTGCTCCCCCCCCCCCCCCCCAAAAGGTGCCAAATGTGGGGGAATCAGATGAGTGGATGTTCCAATTGTTGGCGGAACTCCGCTTTTTTAAGATAAAAAGCCTTCTGAGTGCAGCAGCCCCACTAATACTTACCTGAGGTCCATCTAGATCCAGCAATGTTGCAAAAGAGACTCTGCTGTCCGGGACTCCCCTCCTCATTGGTTGAGACAGCACCGCGGCGCCATTGGCTCCCGCTGCTGTCAATCAAAGGCAATGAGCCAGAGAGGAGAGAAAGGGGACGGGACTGGACCGCGGCTCTGTGTCTGAATGGACACAGGGAGCTGAGGATCGGCTCGGGTGCCCCCATAACAAGCTGCTTGCTGTGGGGGCACTGAACAGGAAGGAGGGGCCAAGAGCACCGAAGAGGGACCCAAGGAGAGGAGAATCTGGGCTGCTCTGTGCAAAACCACTTCACAGAGGAGGTAAGTATAACATGTTTGTTATTTTTAACGAAAACAAAAGAGACTTTAGTATCACTTTAATGCATTGAGGTAAAAAATGTATAGGTTTTAAAACCACTTTGCCTCTCACACCTGTTCACCCCCTATGGAACAGAGCATTCTTTACAATTCTCCGCATCGAGTGCCCCCATGGGGAAATGCTTCCCTGTGGACACCCTTGCGGGCGCGCTCCTGAGTCCTGCTGCTGCCTCCATTGACACAGACAGCAGGACTGGGCCCCACTCCCTGGCTCCCGTGTCATTGGATTTGAGTGACGGCAATGGGAGCCAATGCCTGCGCTGCTATCAGTCTATCCAATCAGGACCCAAGACACCGGCTGGAGCAGGTGTGCTCGTCCCCGGCGCTGGAAAGACAGGGTTCAGGTAAAGTAAAAGGGGGGCTGCTACACTAAATGAGGTTTTTCACCTTAAAGCGGTTGTATACTTGTTTAAAAAAAAAACCAAACCTGTAAGGCAAATGCATAATGAGCTAGTATGCATCGCATACTAGCTCATTATGAAATACTTACCTCAGAACGAAGCTCCGTCAGGGCTGCATGGTCCCCGCAGAGGAAGCTGACATCTTCCCTCGGGGTATCTTTCCGGGTTCGCGGCTCTGGCGCTGTGAGTGGCCGAAGCCGCGAGATGTCACTCCCGCGTTTGCGTGCGGGAGACCTTCTTTCCGGCAAGGTCCGGCGTCATCTGTGACGTCACCGGCTGCATGCAAGGTGATTATCTCCTAAACCGTTTTACCTACAGATGAGGCTTATTTTATAGGCTTATCTGTAGGTAAAAATTATAAAATTATTACAACCGCTTTAATGCATAGAATGCATTAAGATGAAAAACCTTGAGGGTTTACAACCCCTTTGTGATAACAAGGTAATACATACATTGTTTTATTTTTAAGGACAAGCAAGGCTTTTTTTTTCATAAGTATGGTCTTACAACATTTTTTTTTTTTTTTTTTGCAATCATTAAACAATTATTTGTCAGCAAATGAAATGGTGGTTTTTTTTTTTTTTTTAATTTTGTGCTTTTTTTTTTTAAAAAATTGTGAAACGTGTAAATGTTAGACGTGTAAAAATATTAACAAACAAAACAAACTAAAACAAAAACGTTTAAATATTAATGGTTGGTAAAATTGAAACAAACGAAAAAAATTAAATGGATAAGGAGTTAATTAGAGCTGATTAGAGAGTTAATACGGGGGTTAAACAGAGAAACATTTTATTAAAAAAAAACAAAAAACTTTTCAGGTTGCTTTAACTGACATCATCTGCAGATCCAAGTTTATCCCTTTGATCTGCAGATGAATGAAGAAAGTGATACAAAAGTAACAATCTTTCTGTAGGTCTGAGCAAGTGTTATTTATAAACACTGCTTTTTTTTTGACAGCTGAAGCAGCCCATCATCTCTGTGTTACACAGCAATGCCGGTGTTCTATCGAATAGTGCAGATTGTAAGATAATGCCTCAGATGATCTGTGCATGCGCAGTACATAATATCACGCCAGCTGATCTCCCGATCAGCTGGCGTGATGTCAACAGTGCGCATGCGCAAATCCACTGAGGCATTATCCGGTGATCAGCAAAGCGCAGAGGGAGAATGTAATCGTCACATTCTGCCTTGCTCTCTCTGCACATGCACGAGACATCGCTGATCATGTCACCCGCCGAAGACAATTTGTACTATTCAACAGAACGCCGCGCTTTGCTGATCGTCGGATATTGCAGCTGCTAAACAAATTTGTGTGTCAAGTACGGTATTTATGTGCTGTTATACACCAGTAGCTCTGTTACCCTACCCTATTAAGTTCGCCACAGTAGTTGTTAAAACCAATAAAAACTTTTGTAAAAAAAAAAATAGTCACAAATTGTTGTTGGGTAATTTCAACAATGGTAGGTGCTTCAGTTTACTACTGCTATTTAATTTTGGGTGGCATTGGCCTTTTTTTTTTTTTTTTTTTTTATTCGAAACATTTGACAGTGTACAGTTTGTTAGCATATGGGATAGCAAGTATTAGAGTGCATTTTTGTAAAATGCATGCTACCAGAAGTATTGATACGCATTGATTAGTAGGCCATTCTGGTGCTACTTATGAGTTCTCCATGAGTTTTATACCCTCAGACCTTCTCTGTGCAAAGTTAATGGATAAGTTAACAGCAGTATGGGGAGAAGCTCCATGTAGCTGTCACTTCTTGAAAACCGCACTGCTGGCCATATGCGGAACGTTTTTCTTTCCTGCTACCACGGGTTGCAGGAAAGACAGTCGATCAATTCCCCCATCAAAACAGTCAGGGTGGGTGGGGGGTCAGGGAAAGCCATCCCTGCTGGGAGAATACAGTGATTATTGTTAGCAGCTATAACAGCCACTAGCAATAATTGCATGTAAAATCCATCAGACTGGTTGTAGCAAAGTTGATTGATTATTCAGTCTGCCCATACATGCCCATACAGCCAAGATTTAAACTGTCTATGGCCAATTATTTTCAAGAGATTTTATTGTCGTTTTCAGTAAATAACATGTAACAGTTATCGTTGTGAATTCATAAATCAAGAATAAAGATGAAATCACAATAAGTAAAGCCGAAATAAATACATCAGTAGAGATTAATTCAGAATGTGCATTGAGTACAATAGAGCTATTATTAGACAAAGTTGTGTAGTAATAGGTGTAGAGAAGTCCACTGGACAATACCAGTAGACATGTGTAACCCAGGTGTAGATAACTAAAACGTTGGGGAATGGGGAAAGGGGGTGCTGCATGACTGGGGGAGGTCATAGGGACTTGAATCGGCAAGACAGGCGCCCGGCTGGGTATTGGGCGTATCCAGAGGGTGAGCACTTTATGGTAGGTCTTAGGACTATTCCCCTTTGTCAAGTAGGGTACCCACAGGTTTAGGGGGAGAGTGGGTAAACTAGTTGAGGCCGTGTTAGAATTTGTGATCATGGTGGTGATCGTTGGGAAGTATGAGGCTGTTGAGCCATATCTGCGTATAAAAGGTGTGATCGAGAACCTTGGACAGGATTGACAAACGTGATAGAGACAAGGGGATGGACCTTCGGCTGTGCCTGGATCTATCATCATTTGTACCAGCATCAGCATAAGTGCCCTTACCATACAACTTATACATCCTTGCCTGAGATTTAGGAGCCATACAGTTAAAAAATAAACATGATTATGCCATGAGTTGACGTGACCCTGGTGCAGGAGTACATTAGTCCTTTTGTGAAAAGATAAGTTGGAGTCTGTTATGGTAGAGATGAGAAGGTTTTTGGAATTGTTCCAGTTCCTTTGCCGATAGAGTTTTAAGCATGTAAAGTTCCCATTTGTTGAGGAAGCGTTTGTTGGCTGGGATGGATGAGGGGTCCATCGTTAGTCTGTCCATGTAGAGGAGCCATAAAAGGTCTTTTTGTACCTGAGTGATAGATGGGCCCGGTGGCCTTGTCCAGTTCTTTAGAATGACCTTGCGTGCTGCCAAGAGAACTGATTGTATCCAGAATAGGGGGATTGTGGTAGATTGTTGTGTGGGTGTCGGCTGGATAGTTTGGTCCCAGTAGCCGAATAGTAGCATAGTAGGATCCCGGGGCATACTGAGGCCAATGATGCCCTGTACAAATGTAATGATCTGATCCCAAAAGGATGCCACATGGGGAAAGAGCCAAAAGCGGTGTAGATGGGAAGGTCTTTCAGCAGCACAAAGTGGGCATGAGGAGGCTCCGGGGTTGATTTTGTCTCTTATGTAGGGGATGTAGGCCCTGTGAAGAAGTTTAAGTTGGGACTCCTTCCGTGCTTCGTTAGGAGTGTGGTGCAGTACCCTGTTGTATCCAGCAATTAATTTCTCTTCCAGACCATCAATGGGGAGGTCTTTGGACCACTTATTTGCCACAATAGTCATTGGAGATACCCATGAGGCTTTCAGTAGAGGCTGATATATGTTGGAGATGGAGAAAGACCGTCCCGAGACGGCTGAAACTTCTTGGGATCGTTGCTGTGGGCAGACCGGATGTAGCTAAGGCATTGAGTGTAGTGAAAGGCATGCGTAGGAGGTAGGTTATAGGATTTCGCAAGTTTCTGGAATGGTAATGGGTGTCCCGTTTTGTGATCATATAGAGAGGCGAAGTTCAAAGGTCTTGGGATTCCCAGACACGAAATGGAAGATTATCTTGGGCTGCTGGGAAACTAGGGTTGCCCCTAATCGGAAGATATTGGGAAATGAAAGGTGACAGCTTTTGAATTTTCCTTGTCTCTCTCCATGCTATAATCGTGTCTCTGAGGATGGAGTTTTGACGTAGATGTAAGGGTAGTTTAGGCCATTTCGTTTGGAGCAAGGCAGCCAGTGAGAAGGCCCTTATAGCCTAGGCCATCTTTATGTGGAGCGACAATTCTTTTTTTCAGATCCTCAGAGAGTTATTTGCCATGAGGTGCCATGTTCTAGTGACCAGTATGAGAGAGTAAGAGCGATAACGCCAAACACACCTGCTCCCCCTTCACACCTGAGACCTTGTAACACTAACGAGTCACATGACACCGGGGAGGGAAGAAAATGGCTTATTGGGCCCAATTTGGACATTGGTGTACTCACTTTTGTTGCCAGCGGTTTAGACATTAATGGTTGTGTGTTGAGTTATTTTGAGGGGACAGCAAATTTACACTGTTATACAAGCTGTTGTAGCAAAGTGTCATTTCTTCAGTGTTGTCACATGAAAAGACATCCTGCCTGGGTGGAGCTATCTCCAAGTGGGAGCCCTGAGCTCTATGTCTGGGATCAATATGATTCCAGCCCACACGTGTGTAATCAACACACCTGCCTGTGAACAGATCGGGCATAGATTGCTAAAACACAGCGTGACACTGGGTCGCTGCTCCACAATATAAATATATATATATATATATATATATATATATATATATAGATAGATAGATAGATAGATAGATAGATAGATAGATAGATAGATAGATTTTTTTTATATTTTGTGTTGTGAAGTTTAAGTCACATGTTAATAACTTCAATGTATCTAGCTTCTGGTGGAGCAGAGTCCCACAGCTGGTCTTCATGTATGACCACCAGCATGCAACTGGCCCAGGAGTGTCTAAAAGAACAAGCAGAGGAGCCTTCTGAACCACCACAGCCTATTGAAGGTCTGGAGATGTTTGCCCAAACTATAGAGACAGGTAAAAACCTTTTATCTCTTGTTCTGTTAACATTGTGCCATAGGTCTGTGAATATACTGTTATCTTTTTGTTGGCTGTTTTTGTAATGAGAGGGGATAGATTCATACATCATTTTGTTCTCACCTCTGTGTCGCCTTATGTCTTCAATCTTTTTTAGTGCTGCGGAGGATTAAGGTGACCTTTTTAGATACTATTATCAGGATTGAGAATATGCCAGTAGAATCTGACACAGGGACAGCTCTTGAAATACACATCAAAAGGTCAGTTTTTTCAGTAGTGTCTTTTATGCTTCTTCCTACCTGCTGTATTTGCTTTCCTACCTGGTTTAGTATTTCTGCTGGTATAGTTTACCATTTAGTGTTTATCTTGTAGTATTTCTTGGTACTTTTGTTACTTCTTTAATGTATTTTTTCAGTGAAGTGACCTTGCTATAGGTGTACAGTTCCATTTTCTGTATATAACTTGTACCTTGTTTCTCTCAGACTAGATTATTGTGATGAGGCAGTTAGAGATTCAGGTCCTTCTTTTCCTGTGGATATTCATCAGCCTCCAGCATTCATCCAGAAGATTCTGCAACTCAGTGGTGTCTCCCTTCACTATGAGGAGTTCAAAACCAGAGAACGCTCACCTTCACCCGCACCTGTCCCTGAGGTATCTGTAGGGTGACATTGGGTATAATAACCACAGAAATCAAGTAGCATGTCATCAGATCAAGAATACAGGCGACTAACCATTTTTAGAAACAAGTTTTATATTTTCATAAACTCTACAAGCATTGTGTTATTTCAAAATGGCCATTAAACAATCACATTATAATACTTTAGTTATCCGTGTAAATATTATTCCCAAGGTATTGCCTGTCTTGTTCGGTGAGAGACACAGGAAGTCATTAACCTTCAGGTTTTACTGCTGCCTGCATTAGCAAACAAAAAATTGGTAGGTAAGCCCAGGATAGCCCCTCCTACTACCAGAATGCCTCTGTTTTTTTGTACTGTCCTAGGAGGCTGGATGTCTTTTCTTAAGCTCTACTGTTGTAAAAACTACTGTCCTGTTTCTGGCAATTTTTGGTTTTTTTCCTTCATTCAAGACTCCATTACTGCTGGAGGTTTCCGTTTTGATCAACAGCTGTTCTGTGCAGTTGTCCTTAGTCTGGCTTTTGGGCATACTGAATCTGACCTCACTGGATTGACATTGTGGGGCTTGCCTCGAAGTGACCTTCAGGCAGGATTCCTGGACTCTGTTCTTGTAAAAGTTAGCTGCCAAGTGTTTTCCAAGTTCAGAACCACTCCCTCAATCTCCCTTAATTTTATTGGTCACTGGGTGCCATTATTCCCCTTTTTCCAGCAGTTCTGCCATGTAAAGGAATAATGCTATAGGGCTGATCACTGGCATTCTCCACTGTGTTGTGTCCTGCATATGTGCTCTGCACTCTTTCCCACTATACAGCATATAGAATGCATCTTCCTGCTTCTTTTCCTGTTGCAAAGGTCCATGTGAAACTTATATTTAATTTCTATTCCTGCTGCTTGGCTACAGTTACTTTGGTTACCTCCAGTTATCCGACCCACTTGCCACTGATACTCATCTGCTACTAGTTGTTCGGGGTTATTAAGTACTTCAGGCCATGCCCCTTAGGGTTGGGTGGCGAATGCAGGTTGGGGTGTGGGGTAGCCCCGCTGTACCAGGTCCCCAAAGCTCACTCTCTACTAATGGGGCAATGCTGCTGATGTCTGCAGATTGTAATCATGTTGTCCTTTGTTGTTAATCTTTCCCCATTTTCAGAGTCCTCTTTGACTCTGTCGCATGTAGATGGTCCACTGCTCTCAGCAGCATAGGTGTGCGCAGTCTATTGCATTAGGGTGTGCACCCCAAAGCGCAAACACACATGAGTGCATGTGTATATATATCAGAAGGGCAGAGGATGGTGTCAGTAGGGCAGAGATAGGTGTCAGTAGTTTATTTTTATTTTATTTTATTTGTTTGTTATTATTTTTTACAATTTTAGTTTTTTTATTATTTTTTACAATATTATATTTTATAATTTTTTTTACAATTTTTTTTGATGTCTCACTTTTGAGACAGAGAAAGAGACAGAGGACAGAGATTTCCCAGTCCCTTTCTCTGCAGCCAGGCAGTAGGGGGAATCTGCACAGTACAGGGTGATTAGGGTGTGCTCGGGCACACCTTCCACCCTATGTGCGCACACCTTCCACCCTATGTGTGCACACCTATGCTCAGCAGAACTTGCTTGTGAAAAAGTGTGAAAAGTTTGAGGGACAATGTTTCTTCATTGTGGCCTTAGATGCTTTCATCAAGGATCTCGCTGGTGATAAGCACATTCATCTTCCACAGTGGAAGAAGCCTATAGGGCAGACTGCAGTGTTGACTCTTTCTGACCTAAGAATCATCCCTTTCATCTTCCACTCCCTTAATTTCAACATCAAGACCCCCCCCCCCCACATTTGTCTCCCAGTCCAGCCACAGAGTGTGGCATCCTCTCTCTACTTCCACCCACAAGTTTGCTTTTCTTTTAGCTATCAACTTAGAGAGGCTATGATCTGGACTGGTAGTCTTATCTTGCAAAGAACCCTCTTTGGTGTTGCATAAGGGCAAGGTGATGTTGAGGCCCAGGGCTTCTTTGCCTAAGGTAGTCTCTGCCTTTTAATTAATCAGCATTTTTACCTCCCAGCTACTGCTTCTTTCAGGAAGCTGATGTTCCTTCTCGTACCACCATCTCTTGGTGACTCAGACAGACTGTCATTCGAGCTTGTGGTCTCAAGGATCAGGCTCCATCCTTTCTTCTTAAAGCTTATTCTAATAGGTCTGTGAGCACTTGTACTTTTGGGCATCAGGCCACTTGGTCTTCTGTTCACACATTCTCTATGAGTTTTACCAGGTAGACATTTCTTCCTCACCTGATGCTGAGCTGCAGGCAGTCTCCAGGTTTCTGTTGGTAGCTTTGGTCTGTTAGTAATTTTTCTATTTTCCTGTGTGCCCACCCCTGCTTTTAGACGTTCTAAAGATTTCCTTTGTCCTGGACGGGAAGATCATAAGATTTTTTAACTCGCCATAAAAATCCTTTTGTAGGAGTTCATTGAGGGGCACAGGCCCCACCTATCTGTGTTTATGATCATGCTTTCAGTACTGCTTTGCTAAGTAACCTGAAGCATTCTGGTAGTGGGAGTGGTTATTCTGTTGTCCTGGGCTAGCATACATTTTTTTTTTTGTCGGTGTCCAATCCTCTTGTAGGTGACAGTATAACCCACAATAAAAGACTTTCTGTGTCCCTCAATGGACTAACAAAAGAGATTTTTACTGTGAGTACAAAAATCCTTACCTTTTGGGGCATGAAGTTCTAAAGGTACTGATCCACTCCAGGGGCCTGATTCACCAAACTACAATATCAAATATTGCATATTAATAGTGTCAATTCTGGACATGATACAGTGATTAAAAGATCAGAATTGAACCATAACATTGTTCACCCTATTACAAAAAGCTGGATATGGTATTGTACTTAGTGACTTAGGCAGGAAACCTTTTGGATTCACTTCCCTTGAGGTCCCTGCAGCCCTGGAATTCAACTCTAACCAAAACTCTTCATTTAAGCTGGCTATACATGTACTGAAATTTAGCCGATTCAGCAAGAACTGGCCAAATTTCAGTACAAGTGTAGCCCTGTCTGTTCAAAACATCCAGTCTAATGACTGGCTTCTGTCGAACGGTCCTGCCAGAAAACCAGAATTCGATCAGCACATGCAGCCAATGACTGCAGCGCTAATCCATATATTTTGACAGCAAAGAGGGGGTTCCTCGCGGTCAGAATACAAAATAGCAGCAGGGGAGATCCCTGCCTCCACATCGCTTGTGTGGATACGAGGATCTGTGAGTTTTCTTTTGTTCACCCACCGGATTCAATGAAAAAAACTTCTTTGTGTATACTCTGCTTAAAGTGATTGTAAAGTCTCATTTTTTAAAAAAAAAAGAAAAATAACAAACATGTTATACTTACCTGCTCTGTGCAGTGGTTTTGCACAGAGCAGCCTGGATCCTTCTCTCCTCGGGTCCCATGCCGGCGCTCCTGGCTCCTCCCTCCTGCTGGGTGACTCCACAGCAAGCTGCTTGCTATGAGTAGTACCCAAGCAGGCGCGCTCCCAACCCGCACCTCTGTATGTCCATTTACTCACACAGCCACAGCTTGGACCCGCCCCTCCATCTCCTGATTGACTCACTGGCTGTGATTGACAGCAGTGGGAGCCAATGCTACCAAAAGCCAATCGGGAGTGTGGGTCCCCAGAGAAGAAAGGCTCTTGTGGACATCACTGGATCGAGAGAGGGTCAGGGGGGCTGCTGCTCACAGAAGCTTTTTTTACCTTCATGCATAGAATGCATGAAGGTAAAAAACCTTGTGCCTTTACAGCCACTTTAAGTTTTAGATAATGGCGTAGGGTTACTGCTTCTACTATTTTAGTTTCCCTATAGGGTAGATTTTCCCTTACACCCCGCCAGGACAGAAATTCAAACTCTTCCTTACCCTCTCCAAAAAAAAAACTTTTAGGTGACATTACATTTTAAAGACACTCACTAATGTAAGTCCCCCTACATGTCAGCTAAGTACGGGGAACCTGTTTTACCTGTCTGTTTAGTGAGACCAGGCTTCAGGAATCTTGTGTTTGATTATATGATTAATAAAAGCAAACCAGTGGTCTTTCCAGCCAAAGGCAACTGTTGGTGGCATGGTATTGTTGGCAGTCCCAATGCCAACACGAAAGCTCAGTTGAATATGTATATCAGGATAAAAATAAAAAAAACATATGCAGTACATCTCCTTAGCACATGCACATTTTTCCCATGGTTTATATTTGTAAATATGTCACAGGATCAGAAAAGTACATGTTGATCTGCTAGAAATATACCTGCTCCTAAGTACTGTTGAGGGCTCACAACATACATGATTTTGTGGATGGAGAGGTGTAAGCCCTGCCCAGTTATCATTTGATAGACTGATCAAACCTTCCCACTCTTCTTGTCTCTGCAACATAAACACTAATTATTCTTGGGTGCAAGATAAGAATCAAGAGGGCCAGTTAGGCTGGTCACACATTATGCAATTTTCTTGTACAATTTTCCATTAGATTTACTAAAACCATATAATATGAGGTCAAACCTAAACAATTTCAATTTGTATGCAGTCATGCAGGCCCTTGCACTACACAGTTGAATGTCAATCTAAAGGAAATGAAATAAGAAAATTGTATAATGTATGGCCAACTTAAGATTGCTTGAGATAACACTGGAATGCACAAGACACAGAACAGCTTTGAACTTCTGACGTGATCTACAGGTATTTTTTGCACTTCTTGAACAGATATAACAAAATGCTTTTAATGCCACTACATCAAAAGGTAGGAAATAAGAGAAGCCCATAGTTAGTGTGTACATACCATTTAGCTGAAAAGTGCCCGCTAACCGTATTTTAACAGAAGGTCATGGTTGCTTTATAACTGGTCTCTTTCTTTCCTCTTCTCCTCGCTGACAATAAAGTGCGATCAGCATACTCGATAGCCATCTGTGAAACAGGAAAAGGCAAACTACATACCAACCATAAGATGTCTGGTTATTTTTTTTCCTAAATTGTAAAGGGGCACTATCACTGGGTAGAAGAGGGCAAACTGCTAGAGGTGCCTGCTCATACCTGCAACCGTTTTGCAGACCTTCCTGTTATAGCTGAATGCCGAGAAAAAAGCTCCAACTCACACACCTACATACTTATTCACCACCATCAATCAGCTGATCAGCCTCACTGACCAACAGGAATGCACAAGAGGCAGGTGAGGGAAGGCAACCTTTGGCACTGACAAAAGTACCTGGTGCAGGTATGTGCTCACACTTCCTACATGCAGCATTTTGCCCCCTTTCTCCCCAGGGTCAGTCTGCTTGATGTTACTGCAGTACTTCACTTGACAACTAATTCTGAGGGATGCTTTTCTCCTATCGTTCACTGACAGACGCAGCTTCTCCATTACGTGTGGTTTATGCTGGTCACACTAGGAGTTAACTAGGCAGGGAAAAGAAACAGCTGGCCCCTCCCATGGGGGCCGTCCTCTCTTCCCACATAAAACCCCCTCATAGCATAGCTCTTCAGTTTCAATGCCTAGTTTGCAAGGAGTTGACCTGGCTTCCCTTCAGGGGAATTGCGGTCCTCTTTGTGACCGTTTTTTATTCAATTTTCTTTTACGTTTATTTTTATTTGTCTTCTATCAAGCAATTGACCTGCTATCAAGAAGCCGGTCGGGGCATAGAGAGTCCATGGGCTCTGTACTTTCCCCGACCTGGCCGAACGATGCGAGCCAGTCCCGCCATATGTGGACCCGCCGCATCGTGCCCGTTCCGTGCGGACGGCCTGGGGTGATCCCCCCTTACGCCCAGCCCCGGATGCGATTCGGAAAGGGCGACTTCTGGCCTGCAGCATACCGCCCAAGCAGGGGCGGAAGGTCTGTGACTGGGTGGCTACCCATGGTGTCGTCTGGAATGGTGAGTAAGAGCTCCTTCCTTCCCCCCTTTTTAGGGGCGGAAAGGGGGACCGACGACCCTGGAAAAAAAAAAAAAAATTAAAATTTTGCTGGGTAGCCGCCGGTAGGGGCGCATGGAGCCCTGTTCACCCCCTGCACACCCCCCCTTCCCCCCGCACCGCACCCGATCGTCTAGCGCCGTTCGGACCGCCGCCAATTTGCCGTAGCTGCAGACATATTGGGCCTATGGGGCTTTCCCTCTAGCGCTCAGAGAGGCCATTTGCGGTACTGCACGTTCCCTGCAGGTGTTTTTCGGCCTCTAGTGTTCAACGGCGGCCGTATTGGATTCCCTGCTCATGCAAAAAACGTGTCTACAGCTTTTTACTTTCACTTTGGAACGGTGTGTGCTCCTGACGATCCTCAGGGTTATGGCAGCAAACAGCAAGTATAGCTGGGCTCTCCTGTGGATGCTGGTGGCGGCGGGTGCAGTCCTCCTGGGTTCCCTGGTGCACTGTGGGGTGGTGGTGTGCGGCTGTGTGGGGGTGCCTTTAACCTTTTCTATGCATCTATGTGTTCCTAAGGGAGCTGAACATGCTAGGAGCGCAATCTGCGCAAGGGGCTTTTCTGGACCAGCTGTGGCGGTTTTTAGTGATTTTCCCCAGGGCGGATGTCACCAACAGGCCCCCCAAGAAGCGTCCCCCTCCTCCTTGCTTTTCAAGGGAGGATTTTTTGATCCGGATGGTCCCTCGGACGGAGAAGAGGATCAGGGGACGGCAGCTGCGATTATAATTGGTATCACACTGCGATGCGATTGAGCCAGGATGTCGAATCGCTGATTTCTGCGCATGTGGTGTGGTCCTCCAGGCCCCCTAGGGCGCCCAAGGCTTACCCATATGATCTGTTTCCTAATCGCCTTGTTTGTTGTAAATGGCAGCGTCCGCAGCATTCCTTTTAATGCAGTGGAACTTGTGCCTGGCAGCATAATGCTTGCTGGCTCAGATCCTAACCATGACCTGCCTGAGGTTTGCATGTCCTCCCTGTGCATGCGTGGGTTTCCTCCCAGTGCTCCGGTTTCCTCCCACACTCCAAGGGACTTGGGTCCAAACGGTTCGCTGCTCACTATCCCTTGAGGAAAGTTTTTAAAAAAAAAAAAAAAAAAAAGGGAGTCGCCTTGGTGTCCCGCCTATGGTCGCTTTAATAAGACAATGACCAGTCCTCTTGAAGGGGTTCCTGCATTCAAGGACCCCGCTGGCAAAGACAGAGGCGCTGTTAAGGTCGCTATTCCTGGTGGCAGGCTCTGCTCTGAGGCCAGCCCTGACGTTCGCCATGGCGGCGCAATATCTGTCTGAGCTTATGACGGAGCTCCAGAATCTTCTGGACTGCGGCCGCCTGCTGGCTACGCCACAGAGGGCTGACTTTTTGCTCCGAGGTCTCAAGTACCTTGGTGATGCGGCCGTTGATTTACTGCCTATGTGATCCAGGGTAGCGGTGTTGCTGCATCCTCAGACGGGTACTCTGGTTGCGTTTTTTTGGTCCGGTGACCATGCTTCCAGAAAAGGTCTCGCAGACCTTCCCTTTCAGGGTGGACGTCTATTCGGTCATAAAAGATTTCACAGGAGGTAAGTGCCTTCCTCATAGAGCCCCGGAGGCGTGAGTTTTCGCCGTAGACAGGGGCCCCCTACCTCGGGTCAGAAGAGGTTTTTTCGCGCCCCGGGCGTAGCGGGTAAAGGGACCCACTCCGGTAAGGTCGCTGCAGGGGCCGGGTGCCGGCAGTGGCAGCGCAAAGCCAACAAGGCGGAGGACAAACCTCCTCAGCCTGATGGGTTGTCTCCGCCCGGGCTTCGGGTGGGGGACGTTTCTGAGTTTCTCAACACTCTGCCACCAGTCAGGTTCTTCCCTTTGACTTGCCCTCCTTGGGGCTGTATAAGCACTTGAACCAAGGGGTGATCGTGCCTCCAGCGAGAGGCTTCAAGGTTTTTTACTCACATCTGTTCGTGGTTCCCAAAAAAGGGGGGGTCCGGCCAGTACTGGACCTGAAGGCCCTGAACCGGTATGTTAGGGCGCGGAAATTTCCGGATGGAATCTATCCACTCGGTTGTAGCCGCCCTCCATCAGGGGGAATTTCTGGTGTCTCTAGAAATCAGGGATGTGTACCTCCATGTACCTATTTGTCCACGGCTTCAGCGTTTCTTTCGCTTTGCAGTGGGAGACCTCCATTTTCAATTTGTGGCACTCCTTTCGGTCTAGTCTCAGACCTCAAGTTTTTTTTCACAAAACTGGTAGCTCCGGTATGGCATTACTGCGACAGAGAGGCATTGCGGTAGTAGCCTACCTGGACGGCCTGCTCCTGCGAGCGGAATCCGCCTCGGCTCGGGAAGAGAAGGTGAGGATCACAATGACCTCGCTGCAGGACTTCGGCTGGTTGCTCAACCTGCAGAAGTCGACCGTGTCTCTATCCCGTCGCCTGGAGTATCTGGGCCTGTTTCTCGACTCAGAGCAGGCAAAGGTTTTTCCTTCCTCCAGCCAAGTTGTGGTCACTGCAGTCGGCAGTGAAAACTTTCCTGTCGCACCGACGGTCTTCCTTACGTGGGGGGCTGGGGCTCATGGTCTTGACTTTCGAGGCGATACCATCCGCCCAGAGTCACACTCGTCTCTTTCAACGGCTCGGTGGGACAGATCCCCTCGATCCTTGGACCTTCTGATCCGTCTGAGTTCCCAGACCAGGGCGTCTCTGACCTATGGTTCCGGGACTCAGCGTTGATTCAGGGGAAGTCGTTCCTGCCCCTTCAGTGGGTGATCATTACCACGGATGACAGTCCTTTGGACTGGGGTGGGGTCCTGGGACAGCTGTTTGCCCAGGGCCGTTGGTCGGCACAGGAGGCTCGCCTCCCCATCAATGTACTGGAGCTGAGAGCAATCAGATTGTGCTTTTTTCTCTGGATGAGATTGCAGGGTCGTCCGATTCGAATCCAGTCGGACGATGCCACAGCTGTGGCGTATGTGAACCATCAGGGCGGCACAAGGAGTCCAGCAGCTACGGCGCAGGCAGCAATGGTACTGCGTTGGGCGGAACGTCACGTTCCGGCAATCTCCGCCATTTACATTCCAGGTGTGGACTTTCTCAGTCGCCAGACGCTGGACCAGGGAGAGTGGTCCTCCACCCGGAGTTGTTCAATCAAATTTGCCGCAGATGGGGGACGCCGGACGTGGATCTCATGGCGTCCCGGTTCAATCACAAGGTGGAAACCTTTGTGTCCAGAATGAAGGATCCGTTGGCAGTAGCCATGAACGCTCTGGTGGCCCCCTGGGGCCATTACCGCCTTCTGTACGCTTTCCCTCCGATAAAGCTGCTTCCGCGATTGATATGCAGGATAGTGGCCGAGGGGATACCAATAATCCTGGTGGCTCCAGATTGGCCTCGGCGCACTTGATACGCCGACGTTGTGCAAATGGTGGCAGACGCCCCTTGGCGGCTCCCGCTGTGAGACGATTTTCTGTCTCAGGGACCCATCTTGCACCCTGCCTTACCCTCGCCGGCTTTGACGGCTTGGCTATTGAGTCCCAGGTGCTAAGAGACAGGGGAGTCGCCGACTCCGTGATCCCTACTTTGTTAAAAGCTCGCAAGTGTGCTTCTCGCAAGATTTATCACCGCACCTGGAAGGCTTATATAGCTTGGTGCGAGGCGGAGGGTCATAAGCCTCGCTCTTATGTCGTGTCTAGGGTCCTGACTTTTTTGCAACAAGGCCTGAACAAAAAACTGGCTTTGAGTACTCTCAAGGGCCAGATATCGGCTCTGGCGATTCTCTTTCAGAGACCTTTGGCTTCGCACTCGTTGATTCGTACCTTTTTACAGGGTGTGCGACACGTGGCGCCTCGGGTGAGGACTCCGATGGCTCTGTGGGATCTGAATTTGGTGTTTTCTGTTCTTCAGAAACCGCCATATGAGTATATCAGGGAGATTTCCTTACAATTGCCGTCGCAGAAGGTGGCCTTTTTAGTTGCCATCACTTCCGCCAGATGGGTGTCTGAATTAGCAGCACTATCGTGCAAGTCTCCCTACTTAGTCATGCATAAGGATAATGCGGTCTTGCGACCCTCTCCTTCCTTCCTTCCGAAGGTGTTCTCTTCCTTTCACATTAATGAAGATATTGTTCTTCCTTCATTGTGCCCTCGTCCATCGCACCCAAAGGAGTTTGAGTTGCATGCTTTGGACGAAGTGAGGGCCCTACGAGGGTACTTGGCTGCTACAGCTTTTTTTTTTTTTTCGAAAAGCTGATGCTTTGTTTGTGCTGCCAGAGGGTCCACGCAAAGGGTTGGCGGCCTCGTCGGCTACGATTTCTCGTTGGATTAGAAAAACCGTGACCCATGCGTATTCTGTTCGGGGCAAGGTTCCCCCTTTTCCGGTCACGGCTCATTCTACCCAGGCTGTTAGCACTTCCTGGGCTTTCAGACACCAGGCCTCGGTGTCACATGTGTGCAAGGCGGCCACTTGGGCCTCGGTTCACACTTTCACTAAGTTTTGTAAAGTTGATGTGTTTGCATCTTCGGATGCTGCTTTTGGCCGCAAAGTTTTGCAGGCGGCAGTGTAGGCGCGTCTGGCGCCTCCTTAGAGGTTCAGTTGGGTACTGTTAGTGTTTACCCACCCCTCTTTTTGACACAGCTTGGGGACATCCCCACACGTAATGGAGAAGCTGCGTCTGTCAGTGAACGATAGGAGAAAAAGGGATTTTAATAAAACTTACCGTAAAATCCTTTTCTCCGAGTTCACTGACAGAAGCAGCACCCACCCCTCTGTGCTCTGTTCTTGTACGGCTTGTGTACGAACTGAGGAGCTATGCTATGAGGGGGTTTTATGTGGGAAGAGAGGACGGCCACCATGGGAGGGGCCAGCTGTTTCTTTTCCCTGCCTAGTTAACTCCTAGTGAGACCAGCATAAACCACACGTAATGGAGAAGCTGCGTCTGTCAGTGAACTCGGAGAAAAGGATTTTACGGTAAGTTTTATTAAAATCCCTTTTTGTGCCATTACTGCTTGTGGGTCACAAGGTCCCTGTAAGTTTAAGTTTATTCTTCCTTTTACGATTTGAAAAAAAATAAAAAAGCAACCTATCAAGTAGCATCAGCCCTATGGGCAGGGCATAAGATAACACTTCTGTGGACTTGGTTTATTCTTTCTATCTGCATGCAGTAGACTTCAGCTTTAAACTGTAGATGCTTTGCTTTACCAATTTCTTCATCCCCTATCAATTGCACTATAAAAGAGTTTCTCTGATCTTTTCGACACCACAGAGACCCTTCTCTTTTGATACTTTAAGAAAAGTTTAACATTTTAACTATTTAATTAATAATGCCAGTGTGGGTTCCTCAATCCGTATCTTAAAGCGCTATTAAATCTGAAACCAAAAAATTAATATATTGCAGCTTACCAATCAGTAGATGTTGTGGCTGCATCAGTTTTTTTTCTTTTTACTTTTTGTAGGTTTTTAGCCCTCTATTTCTCCTACGTTCACTGACAGACGCAGCTCTTCATTGACTTGTGGGTTTATGCTTGTCCCACTAGGAGTTAACTAGGCAGGGAAAAGAACAGCTGGCCCCTCCCATGGGGCCGCCCTCTCTTCCCACATAAACCCTCCACATAGCATAGCTCAGCAGTTTTAATGCCTAGTTTGCAAGGAGTTGACCTGGCTTCCCTTTAGGGTACTGCGGTCTTGATTGTGTCTTGACAGATTTTTCTTATTTTTCTCTTTTATCTTTATTTTACTACTTCTATCAAGCAATGAAATCTGCTATCAAGAAGCCGGCCGGGGCATAGAGGGTCGTTCGGACTCTGTACTTTCCCCGGCCTGGCCGACCAATGTGAGCCAGTATGGGGACCCGTCGCATCGTGCGGCCTGGGGTCTCCCCCATATGCGCCCAAGTCCCGGATTGCGATTCGGTTCGGGCAATTTCTTGGCCAGCAGCATCCCATCCAGGTAGGGGCTGAAAGTCTGCAAACGGGTGGCTACCCGCTGCGCCCGACAGGAGTGGTGAGTGAGAGTTCCTCCCTTCCCCCTTCAGGGGCGGAGGGGGGACCGATGACCTTCGGACGAAAAAAAAAAAAAATTCTGGGTAGCCGCTGTTTAGGGGCGCATGGGGCCCCTTTCCCACCCCCCTACCCCCCCACACCGCACCCGATCGTTGTGTGCCGCTTTTGCAAATTTTCGCCGCCATTTTGCGGCAGACCGCTGCCTTTTTGCCGTAGTCTCGGACATGCTGAGCCTATGGAGCTTTCCCTCTAGCGCTCAGTGCGGCCATTTGCGGTACTGCACGTTCCCCTGCAGGTGGTTTCGGCCTCTAGTGTTCACTCGGCCATATTGGAGTCCCCTGCTGCTGTAAATACGTGCTACAGACGTTTTGCTTTCTCTTTGGAATGGTGTGTGCTCCTGACGGCGCAGCTCTTCTGACGATCCTCAGTTACAGGCAGCAAAAACAGCAAGTACTAGCTGGGCTTTCCTGTGGGTGCTGGTGGCGGCGGGTGCAGTCCTCCTGGGTCTCCCTGGTGTGCTGTGGGGTGGTGGTGTGCGGCTGTGTGGGGGTGCCTCAAGTTTTTAGTATACACCTGTGTGTTACTGAGGGTGATTTATGGGGGAGAACGATGGCAGACTGTACTGCTTAACCTGCTGAGGAGGACTCAGCGTTGGCGCAATCTGCGCAAGGGGCTTTTTTGTACCAGCTGCGAGCGGTCTTTAGTGAGTTTCTTCCCCGGGCGTATGTCGCCCATCAGGCCCCTAAGAAGCGTCCTCCTCCCCCTTGTTCTTCAGGGGAGGACTCTGATCCAGAAGTGGCCTCGGGGGGTCACAGGGACCCCAGTGGACCTCTCTAATGGTGAACTGGGTCCCTCGGACGGAGAAGAGGACCAGGGGGCGGCGGCTGCTCGTGAAAAAGCGATGGTTTCCGCCATTATCTATGGAATTTGTTACGCGCTGCGACTGAGCCAAGATGGCGAATCACCGACATCTACGTATGTGTGTGGGTCCACCAGGGCCCCCAAGGCTTATCCCTATGATCAATTTTTTGATTGTTTGATTTATCGTGAATGGCAGCGTCCGCAGCATTCTTTTTCGCTGTCCAAACGGTTTACTGCTCGCTATCCCTTTGAGGAAAGCTTTTTGAAAAAATGGGAGTCGCCTGTGGTGGACCCGCCGATAGCTCGCCTGAATAAGGCGGCGACCATTCCTCTGGAAGGGGCCCCTTCCTTCAAAGACCCGGCGGACAGAAAGACAGAGGCGCTGTTAAAAGCGCTCTTCCTGGTGGCAGGCTCAGCTCTGCGGCCGGCCCTGGCATCCGCCATGGCGGCGCAATATCTGTCTGAGCGCATGGCGGAGCTCCAGAGTGATCTGGACTGTGGCCGCCTGATGGATGCGCCGCAGAGGGCTGATTTTTTGCATCAGGGCTTCAAGTACCTTTGTGACACGGCCGTGGATTTACTGCCTATGTTGTCCAGAATAGCGGTTTTTGCTGTCATCCTCAGACGGGTTCTTTGGTTACGTTCATGGTCCGGAGACCATGCGTCCAAAAAAGGTCTCGCAAACCTTCCTTTTCAGGGTAGACGTCTGTTCGGTCCACGGCTGGATAAGATCCTTAAGGATTTCACAGGAGGTAAGAGCACTTTCCTCCCAGAGCCCCGGAAGCATGAGTTTCGCCGTAGACAGGGACCCCCCTCCCTCGGGTCAGAAGAGTTTTTTCGCGCCTCTGGCGCAGCAGGAAAAGGGACCCATCCCGATAAGGCTGCTGCAGGGGCCGGAAAATGGCAGTGGCAGCGCCAAACCGAAAAGGCGGAGGACAAGCCCTCCTCAGCCTGATGGGCTGCCCCCACCCAGACTTCGGGTGGGGGGACATCTTCTGGGGTTCGCAGACCGGTGGCATGCTCGCATTCCCGACCGGTGGGTCCAGGAAGTGGTGTCTACCGGGTACAGGATAGAGTTCAGCACTCTACCCCCAGACAGGTTCTTCCCATCGAACTTAGGGCTCCCGCAGGCACGCCGGGAGGCCCTCTTCGGGGCTGTCCAAGCACTCTCGGACCAAGGGGTGATTGTGCCAGTGCCTCCAGCGGAGAGGTTTCGAGGTTTCTACTCAAACCTGTTTGTGGTTCCCAAAAAAGGAGGGGGGGGTCCGGCCAGTACTGGACCTGAAGGCCCTGAACCGTGATGGAATCGATCCGCTCGGTTGTGGCTGCCCTCCATCAGGGGGAATTTCTGCCATCTCTGGACATCAGGGATGCGTACCTCATGTACCTATTTGTCCATGGCATCAGCGTTTCCTTCGCTTTGCAGTGGGGGACCTCCATTATCAATTTGTGGCACTCCCTTTCGGTCTGGCCTCAGCCCCTCGAGTTTTCACAAAACTGGTTGCTCCGGTACTGGCGTTACTGAGACAGAGAGGCATTGTGGTAGTAGCCTACCTCGACGACCTGCTCCTGTGAGCGGAGTCCGCCTCGGCTCTGGAGGAGAATGTGAGAATCGCCATGACCTCGCTGCAGGACTTCGGCTGGTTGCTCAACCTGCAGAAGTCGACGGTGTCTCCATCCCTTCGCCTGGAGTATCTGGGTCTGATTCTAGACACAGAGCAGGCGAAGGTGTTCCTTCCTCCGGCCAAGTTGCTGTCGCTACAGTCTGCGGTGCGGTCCCTACTGTCACACAGACGGTCTTCATTACAATTCTGTGTGCGGGTGCTGGGGCTCATGGTCTTGACTTTCGAGGCGATACCTTACGCCCAGGGTCACACTCGACTTCTTCAGCAAGCGATTCTGTCTTGGTGGGACAGGTCTCCCCGGTCCTTGGACCTTCTGATCCGCTTGAACTCCCAGACCAGGGCATCTCTGACCTGGTGGCTTCGGGACTCGGCGTTGACTCAGGGGAAGTCGTTCCTGCCCCTTCAGTGGGTGATCATCACCACGGATACCAGCCTTTCAGGCTGGGGCGGGATCCTGGGGCAACTATCTGCCCAGGGCCGTTGGTCGACACAGGAAGCTCGTCTCACCATCAATGTGCTGGAACTGAGAGCAATCAGATTATGCCTATCTCCCTGGACAGTGAGGTTGCAGGGTCGTCCGATTCGAATTCAGTCGGAAAATGCCACAGCAGTGGCATATGTGAACCATCAGGGCGGCACGAGGAGTCCAGCAGCTGCGGCGGAGGCAGCCCTGATGCTGCGTTGGGTGGAACTCCACGTTCCGACAATCTCCGCCATTTACATTCCAGGCGTGGAAAACTGGCAGGCGGACTTTCTCAGTCGCCAGACGCTGGACCCAGGAGAGTGGTCTCTCCATCCGGAGGTATTCACCCAGATTTGCCGCAGATGGGGGACGCCGGACGTGGATCTCATGGCGTCTCGGTTCAACCACAAGGTGAAGCCCTTTGTGTCCAGAACGAAGGATCCGTTGGCAGTGGCCACGGACGCTCTGGTGGCCCCCTGGGGCCGTTATCGCCTTCTGTATGCTTTCCCTCCGATAAAACTTCTACCGCGATTGATACGCAGGATAGTAGCGGGAATACCAATAATCCTGGTGGCTCCAGATTGGCCTCGGCGCATGTGGTGCAAATGGTGGCAGACGTTCCCTGGCGGCTCCCGCTGCGAGACGATCTACTGTCTCAGGGGCCCATCTTGCACCCTGCTTTACCCTCACTGGCTTTGACAGCCTGGCTATTGACTCCCAGGTGCTGAAGGACAGGGGAGTCGCTGACTCCGTGATCCCTACCTTGTTAAAGGCTCGCAAGTGTACTTCTTGCAAGATATACCACCGCACCTGGAAGGCTTACATAGCTTGGTGCGAGGCGGAGGGTCATAACCCTCGTTCTTATGTGGTGTCTAGGGTCCTGACTTTTTTGCAGCAAGGCCTGAACAAAAAGCTGGCTTTGAGTACACTCAAGGGTCAGATATCGGCCCTGGTGATTCTTTTTCAGAGACTTTTGGCTTCGCACTCACTGATTCGTACCTTTGTACAAGGTGTGCGACATGTGGCGCCTTGGGTGAAGGCCCCGATGGCCCAGTGGGATTTGAATTTGGTGTTTTCTGTACTTCAGAAACCGCCCTATGAAAAAATCAGGGAGATTTCCTTACAACTGCTGTCGCAGAAGGTGGCCTTTTTGGTAGACATCACTTCCGCCAGACGGGTGTCTGAGTTGGCAGCACTGTCGTGCAAGTCTCCCTACCTAGTCCTGCACAAGGACAAGGCGGTCTTGCGACCCTCTCCTTCGTTTTATTCCGAAGGTGGTTTCTTCTTTATATTGTTCTTCCTTCATGTGCCCACGTCCATCGCACCCAAAAGAAATTGAGTTGCATGCCTTGGACGTAGTGAGGGCCTTACGAGTGTACTTGGCTGCTACAGCTTCTTTTCGGAAGTCTGATGCCTTATTTGTGCTGACAGAGGGTCCGCGCAAAGGTTTGGTGGCCTCGTCGGCTACTATCTCTCATTGGATTAGACAGACTGTGACCCGCGCATATTCTGTTCGGGGTAAGGTTCCCCCCCTTCCGGTCACGGCTCACTCTACCCGGGCTGTTAGCACTTCCTGGGCTTTCAGACACCAGGCCTCGGTGTCACAGGTGTGCAAGGCGGCCACTTGGGCCTCGGTACACACTTTCACTAAGTTTTATAAGGTTGACGTGTTAGCATCTTCGGATGCTGCTTTTGGCCGCAAAGTTTTGCAGGTGGCAGTGTAGGCGCGTCTGGTGCCTCCTTAGAGGTTCTGTTGGGTACAGTTGTTATCGTTTACCCACCCCTCTTTTTGACACAGCTTTGGGACATCCCCACAAGTCAATGAAGAGCTGCGTCTGTCAGTGAACGTAGGAGAAAAGGGGATTTTATTAAAACTTACCGTAAAATCCTTTTCTCCGAGTTCACTGACAGACGCAGCACCCACCCCTCTGTGCTCTGTTTCGGTACGGCTTGTGTATGAACTGCTGAGCTATGCTATGTGGAGGGTTTATGTGGGAAGAGAGGACGGCCCCATGGGAGGGGCCAGCTGTTCTTTTCCCTGCCTAGTTAACTCCTAGTGGGACAAGCATAAACCCACAAGTCAATGACGAGCTGCGTCTGTCAGTGAGCTCGGAGAAAAGGATTTTACGGTAAGTTTTAATAAAATCCCTTTTTTCACCTGGTGATCTGGCCAGTAACACACCTCCTGTATTAGAGTGCCCCCACTCTGGATGAAGGACCACCTATAGACAGCAGCATTGTTGGTCTGTGGGGGAGGGAAGTGTTAGAAGTGCTCACAGATAAAAGCCCAGTACACACGGGCCGAATGTCGAGAGACAACGACCGGTTAAAAAAAAACGGTGACATTGTGTGGTATATGTCGTTCTGTCGAACAGAAGCTGAACGTGCATGCTGGAAACCAGCAACTGACCGATGACAGAGAGCGCTGAGTGAAGTGTTCAACGGCTTCAACCGGAGCTGTCAGTTTTTTTTTCGTGCAACCTGTTGGGTTGCATGAAAAAAAACTGTAGCGTGTACCCAATTTAGATGTACTAACAAATTGAAGATAAACTCCAGCTAATACTTTATAATCAGTTACAGCAAATAGGTTTTTTTTCCTCTGTTACATAAATAAATTCTTAATATTGTAAGCACCCCTGCCAATGTTAAATGGTTTGCCTCATCCCTGTAACTGCAAGAGAGCTTTTCTGTTAAAAAGCATTAGGCTTGCTGGCTGGATCACCAGGTAAAAATAGTACTGTAGAAAGAATGGCTAAAAAAGAGAACTAATGCAGCCATCACATCTAAGAATTAGCTGCAATATAATAAATGTTTGCTTTTGGGTTTAATACCACTTTCATGTATAGTTGAACAGCTTTGTGTGTTATTTTGGTATACCTTAAGAATTGTTTGAGATATTTTATTGTTGATTTTGAAAATACATCTAAGTAGCTATTTAGCTATGTGTCAGTGCATATTTTACATTCTTACTTACCAGGAAGATTGCCTGGTAAAATAGAATATTATAGTAGCATCACTCACTGTTTTCTCCTTTTTAGGACCCACCTCCATCTTCAAAGCAAACCGAGCAAGATTCATTACATCCCACAGGGGTTCCTAGTGGATCTACGCAGCCCAAACCGCCCAGCTCTCCGACTCTCCAAATCGGCAGTTGCTCTGGTTGCACAGAACTGATTATCAAACTAAAGCAGAATGATGTGTTTCCGGGACCAAAGGTGATTCATGAAATCTTTGTTATTTTGAAGCATTTAAACTGTCTTTGTCTTATTGTAGAGGTGAACACTTGGTTATGTAAATATGTGTACTGTGCCATATATACATACATTTTCAGATTAACACAGTAATATTTTGTTGCTTACGGTTCTTCTCTCATATTGTAACCCATAGCAACAAGAACTCATCATTTATTCCGTAATCTTTAGAAATCAAATACAAATGCATCCCTGTGTTATGAGGTATCTAATGAATAAACCTAGAAGTGTATAAACAATTATGAGAAAATTAAAATAATTGAAATCCCTATACATCCAACCACAACAAAAATGTATATGTATTAACCCAAATTCTCAAAAAATGTGAGTCTAAATGAAATAATCACATTTCATTGCTGCCACTGTCATAAATATAAAAAAAATCAAAACCATAAAATGCAAAGTGTCCACTTCACAGTAGTGCTGTGACATAATTGTGTTCAAGATAACTTGAATAGTTCCTTTTAAATCTTTTCATGATAGTGTAAAAAATAGTAAACCAATCTGCCCCACAAAACAAATGAATCCTTAGTAATTGTTACTTGTGTCCACATTGTTTTGTGTGGAGTAAAAAAGGCTTCAGCAACGTGTGGCAGGATAGCATGGTTCATGAATGTAATCTATACATCTTTATTACTTTAAATACTTAAGTATTTCCTGATATATGCCATTTATCTCAGATAGTCCCTAAATAATATAAATTCTTTGTCTTTTCTTTCTAAATGAATACCAGTGCTGTGTAAACAACCTCCTCTCCTCCTAATTCAGCAAATCTCACATAGGAATATATTAAAAAAAAAAGCATGCATACTTAACTACATGCTGCAGCATCGGTCTGATACTGCAAGCTGCCCCCCACCGGCTCTATGGCTAGCCATGCACGGAGCAAATTTTTTTATTGCAACCATGGGTTGCAGGAAAAAGATTGGTTTGATTCCCCCATCAACACTGACAGTGTTGATGCGGTAATCCCTCCTGCCAAGCCATTGTCTTCTCCCAGCCAGGGAGGGCGAGGGAAGCCGTCCCTGCTGGTAAAAGACAGTGATTATGGCTAGTGACCCCTAGCGATAATCGCAGGTAAAACCCTTCATGCTTATCTGTAAAAAAAACAAAAAACCCTGCATGCTGGTTGTATCCAAGTTGATCAATCAACTTTGTACATTCAGCCTACTCATACATGGTTCGAACCTCTGCCGGTTCCTGCTGAACCATGCATGGCCTTCCTAAGCCTGAGAACCAAAGGATCACGTGACCGCTGATCGCTCAGATCTTAAGTCCACTCTAAGCAGAAGACTGTGACTGTCAATTGCCGCTCTCTGCTATGCCTCTCTAGTGCTCACCAGAGTGTCGGGCAGGAGAGGGGGTTGGAGTGGCTAGGTTAGGCTCTCAGCGGCATGCTGAGAGACTGAGCCAGCTGTCTATGAAGCCAGCCACATATGGATCGAATCTTGGCTGGTCCAGCAGGGACCAGACAAATTTTGTTCCATGTATGGGCAGGCTGGATTGCACCCAAGTCAATGCATTCATTGACTTGGGTACAACCAGTCTGTGGATTTGTCCTCATACGATTACTGCCAGCTGCTATAGCTGCTAGCAGTAAACATATTCTGCTGGCCAGGAATGCTTTTTTAAACGAGGCAGTAGCAAACCTTGATTCCCTACCTACGTATTGTGGTTTACTGGTACATTTTAATATGATTTCTTGGGTTACATATAGTGCATACCTTCTCAAATTATAAGAATGTGTAGTGAGTTTCAACCTAAAAGGTCTGTTGTGTAAGTTTGGTAAATATCAAAAATTGCATATTAACCTCTTGCTGACCACATAGCTCATATATGCAGTGTCAAGAAATGTAGGCTTTAACACCATTTGCCTCTCCTATAGCTTCATGGAGACATAAGGTTGTGTGGTGAGAGTGCACTCCCTGCGCACTCCCAGCACATTGACTGGGCTGTCACTGATAGCTCTCAATTTGATTGGAAGCCAGTTGGACAGTCACATAATACAGAAGCTGTGCTGTACCCTGGGCACTAAAATCCCGCTGGGAGGCGACATTGAGGGGCCAAAGTAGAACTATGTAAATAAAATAAAAAATATTTGCTGCAGCAGTTTATCATAAATGCATCTGCACTGGCCGTTTTCTGTTGGGTTCCCTGCAAAGGCCCACAAATGCCTGTTGATCCTGCCAATGAAGTCCATCTAATGCAGTTTCCTGTGATGATGTCCCAGTAATGCTGCACTGCTACTGAACTCAGAACATAGTTTTAACTTCAACTGTGCCAGCTTGCACTACACTGGGATGGAATAATGTTGCAAGGAGAATGGCTATCACCAGTGTCCTATTGGATTGAGGTCCCTTTTTGTATTCCAATATTATGCAGTCTTCTATCCAACCAGCAGATTGAGTCCTTTATGCTTTTTGCATATTCTGTTTCTATTCAGATTTCAGTGAAGCTGAAAAAAGTAGCTGTTTACAGCAGTGTCTCATGCCTTACCACATGGCTCAATTATTTAGTTTGACAAAGAAAGGTGCCAAACAAGCTTCCTTTCTTGTGCTAACTCTTAAAATTATAAATAGTTTTCCTTTTAATAAAAACTGAGAATTGCAGTGAATCATTTTGTGACTTAATACTTCTATTTTCAGCTTGATATTGATGGGAAACTTGGGTCTTTGCATTTGTTCCTGAATCCAAGTCAAATAGCTAACTTGCAGCAATTACTGGATGCCTTGAGTATTTCTGGTAAGCTTGGAAGTCATTACTTGTTAAAAGCAATAGCAGCATGTAATTGTTTCTGTGTACACACTGTATCTATGTATTTTATTTGTGCTTTACAGAATCAAGCAGTATTCGGGAAAAGCTGCTGAAAAGTCGGCCTCTGGACATGGAGGATTTGAAGCTGATTGAACAAGACTTGAACCAGCAGCTGCAGTCAGGACCTGGATCTTTCTGCATTCCAGACCCTGAGCTTGTGCCCTTCCAGACGTTGGAGAATGGAGGTGATGTTTCTTTATAAAATCCCTCAATCACACTTACAAGTTTCTTATTTGTGTTGTTCATAGCATGCATTTGGATTTTTATAACGAATGAATGTGATTGTATATTCTCAAGCGGATTTCTAGCCTACAAAACCCCCTGTATGTCTACAGTCCCTAATAAACTATATTTAACACAAATCAAGAAAAAAACTATCATTGCCAGACTTCCACAGACTAACTAGAAATATTAAAGAGGAAGTAAACCCTGATGTAAACCCTGATGAGTTTACTTCCTCTTATTCACCTGCAATGTAAAAGCATAATAGGCCAGTATACATTGCATACTAGCTTATTATGTGCCACTTACCTGCCATCGACACCCGCGCTGTCCCCGCAGTAGGAAGCGTCCATCTTTGTCCCTCTTCCTTCCGGGGGCCGCGAACTCTGGCGCTGTGACTGGCCGTAGTCACGTGATGTCACTCCCATGCATGCGCACGGGAGCCGCCAATCTTGGCACGATGCAAGTGGCACGGAGGCCGTTTTTCACTGCGCATGTGTCGAATAACGTGGGCACATGCCAGTATAGCATATCTCCTAAACCGTACAGGTTTAGGAGATATACAGGGAACCAACAGGTAAGCCCGATTACAGGCTTACCTGTAGTTTAAAGTGGTTGTCAAGAGTTGACATCCACTTTAATAAAGAATGCTCAAATATCTAAAAAAAAAAAAGAAAAAAAAAACTGTCACTAGCCCATGCCTAATGAGCATGTATTATTCAAAAAGTATAAAAACATAGCTATCCCCATTAAATTCAAACCCTCCCATATTGTCACCATATCCTGAGAAATCTCCATTGTGCACTTTTATAATGCAACCATGGATTGCAGGAAAGAAAATTGTTTGATTCTCCCATCATCACACTCTGTTTTGCTGGGGAAATCCCTCCTGGGGAGCTACTGTGTTCTCCCGGTTGGGGGGAAGCAGGGAGCTGTCCCTACTTGGGGAGCACCGTGAATATAGCCTCTGGCAATAATCGCATCCTAAAAATTAGCCTTCCCATTGATGGTTCAAATCTTAGCTGGTCCTTGCTGAACCAGCAGAGATTCAAACTATCTATCTATGGCTGGCTTAAAAGAGAAGTATGGGTTTCTTTTTTTTTTCCCCATTCATACTTACCTAGGTGGATGCAGCATCGGTCTGATGCTGCATCTGTCCCTCGGCGTCTCTGCATTGAAAACCGAGCGATCGAACACTGCCAATTACTCGGTTTTCACAGCTCCGTGAGCAGAGAGCTGCAGACTGTCAGTCACAGCTCTCTGCTCTTCCCCCTCCTCGCTCACTGGAGCGCTGAGCTTTGGAGGGGGCAGAGCGGCCGTCTCATGCTCTCAGCAGCTCGCTGAGAGGCTGAGACGGGTGTTGGTCCAGACAGCTGGTGGATCCAGACTCCCATTGTCGGGATGACGGGGGCCTGGACGGACATCTGTGACATCAGCAGGTAGTGGACTTGAGCCCGCTCTCTGCTGAAAGCAGTTCACAGGAGTGCAAAACTAATTGCATTCCTGTGATCCATAGGAGAAGCCCAGCCAAATGAGCTTTGGCTGGACTTCTCCTTTAAGTAACATCTGGAGTAGGTGTGAAGTATTTCCATTCTTTTCATTGTACTCCTATTTCCACATTCAGAGTCAGTTTAAAATAAAAATTAAAGTAATTGTAAAGTCTTGTTTTTTTTTTTTTTAAATGGCAAACGTCATACTTGCCGCCTCCTGTGCAGTTGGTTTTGCACAGAGCATCCTGGATCCTCCTCTTCTGGGGTCCTCCTTTGCTGCTCCTGGCCCCTCCCTCCTATTGAGTGCCCCCCAGGCTTTCTATGGGGGCACCTGAGCCGAGTCAGAGCTCCGTGTATCCATTCAGACACTGAGCCCCGACCCGGCCCGTCCCCTCTCTCCCCTGATTGGCTGACTGACTTTGATTGACAGCCACGGGAGCCAATGGCACCGCTGCTGTGTCTCAGCAAATCCGGAGGAGTGTCCCAGACGGCATAGACATTCGTGGACATTGCTGGAGAGAGAATAGGGCTCAGGTAAGTAATTAGGGGGTGCTGGGGGGGCTGCCACACACAGAAGGTTTTTTCATCTTAATGCATAGAATGCATTAAGATAAAAAAACCTTCTGCCTTTACAACTCATTTAACCTCTTCACGTCCACGCTATAGCTGAACGACGGCTACAGCGTGGACCTGAATTGACGGGAGGGCATCCATGTACCTCCTCCCGAGCATGCGCTGTTAGCGCTTCCCTACGGGTCGCGTGCAGTGCGCTTTGTGATCACCGAGTCCATGAGACTTGGCTGATCACAGATCGGAGTAAGGGGCGGTCCCGCCCCCTTACCACGTGATCAGCTGTCAGCCAATGACAGCTGATCACGTGATGTAAACAGAAGATCGGTGAACGGTATTTTTTTTTTCCTCACACTACCAGCGTGAGGGGAAAAAGAACACGATCTCAGGCTTCTGTCAGAAGGACATCGGTCCCTCGCAGAGAGCTGTGGAGGGCTCGCCTGTGCCCCCTGCCAGTGTCACCCGCCAGTACCCACCAGTGTCACCTGCCAGTACCCACCAGTGTCACCTGCCAGTGCCCACAGTGCCACCTACCTTTTGCCCACCAGTGCCGCTTACCTTTGCCCACCAGTGTTGCCAATCAATGCTAATCAGTGCCACCGATCAGTGCTGCCTATCAGCGTCACCTACCAGTGCCCATCAGTGCCGTCTATCAGTGCCCTTCAGTGCTGCCCATCAGTGCTTAGCAGTGCCACCTATCAGTGCCTATCAGTGCCGCCTATCGGTGCCCATCAGTGAAGGAAAAATATTACCTGTTTTCAAAATTTTATTAAAAAAAACAGTTTTTTTTTTTTTCAAAATGTTCTGTCTTTTTTTTTTTTTTTTTTTTTAGCAAACAATAAAAAACCCAGCAGTGATTAATACCACCAAAAGAAAGAGCGCTATTTGTGTGAAAAAAATTATAAAAATGTCATTTGGGTGCAGTGCAGCATGACCGCCCATTTGTCATTCAAAGTGCAGCAGCGCTGAAAGCTGAAAATTGGTCTGGGCAGGAGGGGGGTTTATTAAGCAAGTGGATAAGGCACTAGAGTAAAACCAGTGAGGAATCCTCTGTAAAAATGTTCATATTTAAAAATGAATTGTGAATGAGGTCGTCTTTTAAAATCAGGTCACCTAATTCTTCTGTCTTGCTTCCTATTCGACACTGCCAGTAAAGTTGCTCCAAAAACACTCAGCAGGCTTTACATTGTGGTAATCTTCTGTCCGACCTTTAGGCCTCATGCACACAGGACGTTTTTGGACGTTTTTACAGCAGCTGTTTTTGGCTTCAGACATTTTTTCCTACAGTCAATAAACTCTTCAGCATGCTATCCTATGTGTCCATGCACACATAGGCTGTTATCAACAATTTTTGACTGTAAAAAAACCCAAGACTAGTGGGTTCTGAGGTGAGTTTTTCAGCTGTAAAATGCTCTAACGTCAAATGCCCAAAAGCACAGCTCACCAGCATTTTTTAACATTTTAGATCCCATTGAAAAAAAAACAAAAAGCTAAAAAAAAGCCATTGCAAAAACATTGAAAAACTCACTACAAAGCTACTGATGTTTTTAAAACGTCCTGTGTGCATGAAGCCTTAAAGGTGGGAGGAAGGGTGCTGAGAGGCACTGATGTCTCTGAAGGGTTCCACTTTCAGTTCACACTCTGAAACTTTGTGGCTACTGTTTTTTTACCATCATGGCAGCCCACGGGATCTATTATACAGATCAGAATTGGGTAGGGCACGTTCACTTTGCAATGTGAGTTTTCGGTTTGCTTAACCACCTCAGGTCCACCCACCGTCAAATGACGGCTGAGCGGACCTGCTATTACTACGGGTGGACTTCATATGACGTCCTCCCTTTAAGCCAGGATTGCGCGCGAATCCCGGCTCTGTCGGTGTCGGCGTGTCCCCAGGACACACCGCTTCACCGACAGGGGTGAACAGCCATTGGTTATGGCTGTTCACCACGTGATCGGCCGTGACGAAGTCACGGCTGATCACAAATGGCATGCCCGCCGTCCGCACGGCGCATGCGCGCGATCGGGAGCGCGCTGGTGGCGGCATGTTCCTGAGGAACACTGCCTGTCACCGACAATGGTATCAGCTGCCGTCCGGCGGCTGTTACCTTGTGATCGGCTGTGATCTACTTCACAGCCGATCACATCCAATGTAAACAGAGCGGTAACTCACTGTTACCAGCTCTTCTCTCCTCACACAGTGTCCAGTGTGAGGAGAGAAGAGCTGGGATCAGTGAGTTACTGATCTGTAAAGTAAAAGCACACTGACACCCCCCCTGCCCCCCCCAATGCACCTGTCACCCCAACAGTCACCCCATATGCCCCCATAAAGGGTACCTGTCATCATAAAGTGTACCTGTCATCAGACTGTCATCATAAAGAGCACCTGTCACCCATCAGCGACCGTGGCATGTCACCCGTCACCCATCAGTGACCACGCCAGCCACCCGTCACCCATCGTTGACCACCGCCAGTCACCCATCACTGACCACCACCCGTCACCCATCGCTGACCACCGCCAGTCACCCGTCACCCATCAGTGACCACCGCCAGTCACCCATCAGTGACCACCGCCAGTCACCCATCAGTGACCACCGCCAGTCACCCATCAGTGACCACCGCCAGTCACCCGTCACCCTTCAGTGACCACTGCCAGTCACTTGTCACCCGTCACCCATCAGTGACCACCACCAGTCACCTGTCACGCATCTGTGACCACCGCCAGTCACCCGTCATGCATTAATGATCACCCCCAGACACCGGTCACCCATTCGTGACCACCGCCAGACATGCGACACCCATCAGTGACGACCGCCAGTCACCCATGACCCATCAGTGACCACCGCCAGACACGCGGCACCCATTAGTTACCACCGCCAGTCACCCATGACCCATCAGTGACCACCGCCAGTCACCCGTCACCCATCAGTGACCTCCACCAGTCACCCATCAATGACCACCACTAGACACCCATCACCCATCAGTGATCACCACCAGTCACCCATCAGTGACCACCACCAGTCACCCGTCAGCCATCAGTGACCACCACCAGACACCCGTCACCCATCAGTGACCACCACCAGAGACCCGTAACCCATCAGTGACCACCACCAGTCACCCATCACCTATCAGTGACCACAGCCAGTCACCCGTCACCTGTCAGTGACCACCGCCAGTCACCCGTCACCCATCAGTGACCACGGCCAGTCACCTATCACCCATCAGTGACCACCACCAGACACCCTCACCCATCAGTGATCACCGCCAGACACCCATCACCCATCAATGACCACAGCCAGTCACCCATCAGTGACCACCGCCAGTCACCCATCAGTGCCCATTGCCAATCACCTGTCAGTGACCGTCACACCCAGTGACTACCCAATGCCCAGAGACCACCACCAGTGACTACCCACTGCCCACAGACCACCACCAGTGACT
>BLSH010181367.1:171920-202463 GCA_018402905.1 Glandirana rugosa
TCTCCCGACGTTTTCCTTCATTTTCCCCCCATTGTCATCCCGTTCACGGGATGTTTTTTTACCCCTATCCCTTTTATTTAATTTTAGTTTATTTTTTTACCCTTCCCCCCACCTACACCTCATCCTCGGATCTCCAACTGATTCGGCACTGGCACCGTCACATCCACCTCCACCGTCACCATCTCCTCATCCTCCTCCATCGGTTGTACCATAAAAAAAAAAATAACTCCGGATAAGTTTTTTTGTTCATACACTTACCGACACACTCAGGCCAGATTTACAAATAAGACGTGTTCCATGTCTGTTCAGAACACCCTAGGTACAGACTAAGTAAAATTATTTCCAATCGATGAATCAGACATGGATCCCACAAGACTTGTCTGTACCTTGTGCAGAATAAACATTTAGACCGGACTCACACAGCCATTCACATACTTGTTTTTTTGAATAGGCCTCAATAAAAAAAAAAATACCATGTTGGCTACCTCCTCCTACTCCTCTACCACTGCCACCTCCACCTACACTGCCACGGTCACGGCTTAGTCAACCTCTAGGCTCCTACTCCACATCCACCCCCCTTCCCATTTTTTTATTTGATTTTAATTTATTTTCCCTATCCCCATTTTTTTGTAGGGCACTTGCCCTACTGTTACCCCCCTTTTACTTCCTTTTGCAGCCCTCTAGGGCTTTCCAGGGCTTTGTTACAGCCATTTTTGTGCCTAAAAGTTCGGGTCCCTATTGATTTCAATGGGGTTCGGGGTCCGTGCGAACGTTCGGGTTCTGTCCGGACTCGAACCCGGACTTTGTCCAGAAGTTCGGCCGGACCAGCAGAACCTGAACTTCCAGAGGTTCGCTCAACTCTACTGTTTTTGTTTTTTTTATTTTATATTTTTTTTTTTTGTTTTTTTAACTTTTTTTATTTTTTTTGTTGCTTTAAATTTTTTTAAATTTTTTTTTTTGGTACGCTTTTTTTTTTTTTTTGTAACTAAAAATCGGTTCCAGGTTTGGGTCTCTCAAAATGCACTGGCATCTTTGGAGACCCTATGTCAGTGTGCCTATCGCTGTGTCTGCTGCACCCTATGCTAATAATTCACTAATGTGTGATAGCGTTCAAAACAGTCATTGATGCAAAGACCAGGCTGGTCAGGACAGGTGGAACAATAACTGCGGGTGTCACGCCTGTAACCGCGTCGTCTGCAGACACAATATCTCTTTTGGGGTGTTCTTTGGCCTGGGGTACCACGGAGGACACGTGGAAAGTGCCTCCTATGCAGCCGGCTAACTGCATTCACATTGTGAAGTGGGGGTGCAGCACCATCTGGATACAGAAGGGCTGTGACAATCTTTTCCATGAATTTGAGGAGGGATCCTGTCAGTCCTGACCCTCTGTATAAGACATGTACAAGACGTTTAGCAAAGCCAAAAAGGTATAGAGACACTTTTTTGTGCCAGCGTCTCGCTTTACGGGCAATTGGGTACGGCGCCAGTAACTGATCATTGAGGTCCACCCCTCCCATATTTAGGTTATATTCGTGGACACAAGACCAGTCGCCGTAGAAATTTGCACTGTCGTATCTGCATGAAGGGAGGTCAGATGAAAACATTCCAATTGTCCCTCCACTTCATCACGAGCAAATTATTACACTTAGTGCAGGCTCTCTCCCCCCTACTAAGACGGGATTCTACAAGCCATTGGGGGAAACCCCGGCGATTAGGTCGCACGGTGCCACATGCGCCAATCTGATGATCAAATAAGTGACTAATCAGTGGCACGCTCGTGTAATAATTGTCCTTGCCCTCATAAACCATGAAACTATGTGTATAGCCTGTGGCCCTGTCACAGAGCTTATACAGTTTGACCCCGTATCTGGCACGCTTGCTGGGGACGTACTGCTTGAAAGCAAGACGGCCAGAAATTTAACCAGGGACTCTTCCATGCACACAACTTTGTTGGGAATAAAAAGTGCGGTGAACTTCTGGTTGAAGTGGTTTATGAGGGGCCGAATTTTGTAAAGCCGGTCAAATTCAGGGTCACCCCGTGGACGACTGAGTTCATTATCACTGAAGTGCATGAACCGCAAAATCTGCTCGTACCGTGCCCTGGACATGCAAGCAGAGAACACGGGCATATGGTGAATTGGGTGCGTGGACCAATATGACCGAAATTCAATTTTTTTAGTTATGCCCATGAGGAAGGAAAGGCCCAGAACTGTCTTAAACTCTGGAACCATGATTGGTTTCCAGTCTCTGGCAAGTATCAAATGGGGATTAGTGGCGATGAATTGACCAGCATGTAAATTGCTTTGGTCCACAATAGATCTATAGAGATCTTTTTTGTAAAGAAAGGGGGAAATATAGACGACCGAGGCCGTCTAGATAAAATCAATAGGATTTTACTGGATTCGTGATAGGTCCCAGTGAGCACATACAACAAATAGTACAAAATATATTTATTTCCATTGGTATATGTACAAAAAGTTTCCTAAAAACATGTTCCTTATTTCACAGATATTATCTACCCCATATACAGTGCGTATAGTGTCTATACTTGTATCACCACAGGGATAGAGCGAGGAGAGTGTTTTATATCGACGTTTCGCAATCTTCATTGCTTCATCAGGATACAATCCTCTCTATTTTCATCTATCAATCAGAATATAGACAATTTTTTAAAATATTATACCTCTTTTATACAGAATCATTTTATTTTATAGGCTTATGTAACATATGCTCACCTATCTTTCTTCAGTATTCCAGCATGGCGGCACCACATTCGTCTATATTTCCCCCTTTCTTTACATATGTTAATACTAGGATTGAATTGGTCAAGGGTCCCATACACTGATCAGATACCATTAATCATATAAAATACTACAGAGATCTTCTGTGAAATACAGTGAATAAAAATCAATGGCCGTAAAATCAGCTGTATTCACCGTGATTCCGGGTTGGGCAGTGAATGGGGGAAGTACGGGCGCTGCATCAGTTGGGGGGTTGCCAATCAGGGTTTGCAAGTATGTCAGGAAGGGCACTATGGGTTCTGCGGGCCTGTGTTTGTCTTCTTCGTGGCTGCGGGGCATTACTCCTGCTAGCCACACCAGCTTGTACTGCACTTATGGGACTCGCCACGTCACCACGTGATACTGCAGTGCTGGTTCGTCTACGTCCAGGGGGTACTAGGCTGCTGGTGCTTGCCAGGTCACCAGAACGGGTAGAGGCGCTAGTACTGGCTCTCTGCTGCATACGAGAGCCCTGTGGTTGACGCACATCAGTGACAACAGAACGGGGTCTGGTACGCCCGGCTCTAGCAGGGACCACAACTCCGTCGTCAGAGCTATCTGTCAGGGTGCCGCTGCTGTCTACAGGTTCATATGCTGAGCCTGAATCTGACAGTGAGGCTTCCCCATCGCTCTCATCTATCAAACTCGGCATACTGTAGGCCTCTTCGCTAGTGTACTTGCGGCCAGACATTTTGGACTTTCTAAATTTGAAACGTACACTAGCGTGACTCACAGGCAAAAAAGGGCACCTGGTTGTCAGAGCCTGCTTCAAACGCTACCAAATTCACTGTCAGAATTCGCAGGGATCGGGCGTGATCTCTGCGAAAGCTGCAGATATGTGTGTTGTGTTTTGTAAGTGACAGCGATCTATTGATCCTGCACTTGGATGTGCTGGGCTGGGCGGAGGGGCTAAACGCAGGTGCTAGCAGTTATCTGTGCTGATTCCGCTAACGCTGCGTTTTTTAGAACCCTAATCTAAGTGGGACGCTAATATATATCTGATCAGATAGCAGATATTGATCTGATCAGATACTACAATAATATCTAACACCTACCTAATGTGCGTGCGTGCGTGTCAGAGTACCTCGCTAACTGACCCTGCCTGGCGTTTACACTGACCCTAACGCACACTAAAACTTAACTGGGGTCACCGCCGGGCGATTGGGGGTTAAAACCTATAAAAGGTAAATAAAATAATATACGGCGGGTAATCTGATTGAAAAAAAAAACTATCTATCTAGCTAGCGTCACCCGTGACACTTATACGGTGTTAACAGGTGACAGGGGGCAATCAAGGGGTTAAAAACTTTATTGGGGGGGGCAAGGGGAGGTATTTACACCTAACTAGGCCTAATACTATCTACCCTAGCACTGATTTAGCGTCACAAGGGTCACAAGTACAGTGATCGGTAAAAATCAGATCGCTGCACTATATGATACTGTGACAGGGAGTGAAAGGGTTAACTGGGGGGCGATCAAGGGGTTAAATGTGCCTATGTGGCCTGGTGTCAGTGTGCTGTTTGTGCAACTCATGTTTTTGATGCTCCTTCTTCCTCGCTGAAACCGTAAAGGGCTTCAGGGAGGAAGTGGAGCTTATTTCCTCTGCCTCTGTTTACATTTCCGAGGCAGAGGAGCCCTATCATTGGCAGGACCGATCGGAAGGGCCAGGCCAAAAATCATTGGCCTGGCCCTGTAGATTGATCAGTCCTGTGACGAATGGCGCTGTAGCGTCCGCGCCTAGGGCACGCACCCACGGCTTGTGATAGCGGCCGCCGTCGTATGACGGCGGTTTGCCTTATCGAGCCACCTTGTCGCCGTCAACCTGCGGTTGACGGTCGGCAAGTGGTTAGACTCTGAATAACTCCTAGAGCATTTATAATTTCACATTTTCTTCACCAAAATCTCATTAGCAAACTTCTAGTTCAGCTCCCAATTCTAAGGGAATCTTTTGTAAATGTATAGGGATATTAGGTAGATATTATTAGGTAATAATTTTGGCTCAGCAATATCTACTCTTAGAATAGAAGTAGAGATATAATACATTTCATAAAACTTATGGTATACACTTATTGGTATACATTTTAAGGCACACAAAGAATTCAGTGTTATTAGTTGTCTATAGAGTTGAGCGAACACCTGGATGTTCGGGTTCGGCTGAACTTCGTGAAAAAGTTCGGGTTCGGCACCGAACTTGACCTGAACTTAACCCGAAAACCTGAACCCCATTGAAGTCAAAGGTAACGCAAACTTTTGGGCACAAAAATGGCAGTAAAAAAGCTCTGGAAAGGACTATAGGGCTGCAAAAGGAAGCTAAATGGGGTAAGAGTAGGACAAGTGCCCTGCAAACAAATGTGGATAGGGAAATAACTTAAAATCACATAAAAAAAAAAAAATGGAGGAGGAGGTGGAGGAGGTGGATGGAGGTTGATGTGGAGTAGGAGGTTGAGGAGGCGGTGACCGTGTCGGTGTAGGTGGAAGTGGCAGTGGAGGAGGAGGAGGAGGTAACCAACACAGTTTTTTGTTTGTTTGTTTTTTTTATAATTGGGGTAGCCCCAAAATATTGAGACATATTAAAAAAAAAAGAGTATACCAATGGCTGTGTGAGGCCGGTCTAAATGTCTATTCTGCACAAGGTACAGACAAGTCTTGTGAGATCCATGGTTCATTTTAATAAATGTTAGATTGTCTGTGTTGGCTGTGGACAGGCGGCTGCGCTTGTCTGTGTTAACACCCCCTGCCGTGCTAAACACACATTCAGACAATACACTGGCTGCAGGGCAGGCCAGCACCTCCAAGGCATAAAGGGCAAGCTCAGGCCATGTGCCCAATTTGGAGACCCAGAAGTTGAATGGGGCAGACCCATCAGTCAGTACGTGTAGGCGTGTGCACACATACTGTTCCACCATGTTGCTGAAATGCTGCCTCCTGCTAAGACGTTGCCTATCAGCTGGTGGTGCCGTTTGTGGTGGCATGCTGCTGACAAAGCTTTTCCACATTTTGGCCATGCTAACCCTGTCTTCTGAGGTGCTGGCGGTGCCACAGCTGTGTTGGTGGCCTCTTCCTCCTCCTCTGCCTTTGCCTTGTGCTTCCACTGAGACCCCGGTGTCATTTGGGAATGCCCTCAGCAGCGCCTCTACCAGCGTGCGTTCCGATCACACTCCAGTGAGGGAATTAAGGATGGCACGTTGTCCTTGTAACGTAGATCCAGCAGGGTGGCCAACCAGTAATCAGCACAAGTTACGATGTGGGCAACTCGGCTGTCGTTGCGCAGGCACTGCAGCATGTAGTCGCTCATGTGTGCAGGCTGCCCAGAGGCAAAGACAAGCTGTCCTCTGCGGGAGGTGTATCATCTGTGTCCTCTGTATCTCCCCAGCCACACTCCAGTGATGCCCACGAGCTGCATTGGATGCCACCCTGCTGTGAACACGGTTCCTCCTCCTACTCCTCCTCATCATCCTCGTCCTCCTCATCCTCCAGAACTGTGCCCTGGCTTGAAAATGTTTTACCTGGCCTATGCTGGTGCAGGAACCCACCCTCTGAGCCACTTGTGAATGACTGGCCTGATAACCGTGGAAATGACCCCTTTTCCTCCTCCTCTTCCTCCTGTGCCACATTCTCTTCCATCATCGCCCAAAGTGTTTTTTCAAAGAGACATAGAAGTGGGATAGTAATGCTGAGAACAGTGTCATCGGCACTGGCCATGTTGGTGGAGTACGCGAAACACCGCAATATGGTACACAGGTCTCGCATGGAGGCCCACATGTTGGTGGTGAAGTGGTGCTGTTCCGCAGAGCGACTAACCCGTGCGTGCTGCAGCTGAAACTCCACTATTGCCTGCTGCTGCTCGCACAGTCTCTCCAGCGTGTGCAAGGTGGAGTTCCACCTTGTGGGTACGTTGCATAGGAGGCGGTGAGCGGAAAGGCCGAAGTTCCGCTGCAGCGCACACATGCGAGCAGCAGCAGGGTGAGAACGCCGAAAGCACGCACAGACGGCCCGCACTTTGTGCAGCAGCACTGACATATCCGGGTAGTTTTTTAGAAATTTCCGCACCACCAAATTCAGCACATGCGCCAGGCAAGGGATGTGCGTCAAACCGGCTAGGCCCAGAGCTGCTACGAGATTTCGCCCATTATCGCACACCACCAGGCCAGGCTTGAGGCTCAGTGACAACAACCACTCATCGGTCTGTTGTTCAATGCCCATCCACAGCTCCTGCGCAGTGTGGGGTTTATCCCCCAAACATATCAGTTTTAAAACGGCCTGCTGTCGTTTCCCCCTGGATGTGCTGAAGTTGGTGGTGAAGGTGTTACGCTGAGTGGATGAGGAGGTGGTAGAGGAGGAGGAAGCGGAGTAGGAGGAGGAGGAGGAGGCAACAGGAGGCAAAGAGAAATGCCCTGCAATCCTGGGTGGCAGAAGGACATGCGTCAAACTGCTAGCCATCTCAGGCCCACCCGCCACTACATTTGCCCAGTGTGCAGTTAGCGAGATATAGCACCCCTGCCCGTGCTTACTGGTCCACGTATCAGTGGTTATGTGGACCTTGCCACAGATGGTGTTGTGCAGTGCACACTTGATCTTGTCCCCGACTTGTTTGTGCAGGGAAGGGATGGCTCGCCTGGAAAAGTAGTGGCGGCTTGGAACCACGTACTGTGGGACAGTGACCGCCATCAGGTTTTTAAAACTGTCCACCAGACGGAATGACAGCATTTCAAAGGCCAGGAATTTTGAAATGCTGGCATTCAGGGCCAGCGATTATGAGTGGGTAGGGGGGTACTTCCTATTTCTCTCCAGTGTTTGGGAGATGGACAGCTGTAAGCTTCCATGGGACCATGGTGTGGAAATGCTTGGGGATGGTGGCGGACATGGTGGCGTTGCTGTCACATCGTCTGTTTGCTGAGTGGCAGGTGACACTGGCACTGTAGAGGTGGAGGAAGAGGCCGAGGCAGCAGCAGAAGAGGAAGCAGGAGGAGCCCGAGACCTTTCTTGGATTTTGAGGTACTTATTCCACTGCAGCTTGTGCTTTGCATTTAGATGCCTGGTCATGCAGGTTGTGCTCAGGTTTAGAACATTTATGCCTCACTTCAGGCTCTCATTGCACAGCGTGCAAACCACTTGTGTCTTGTCATCAGCACATTGTCTGGGAACGCCTTTGAGCTGCCTTTGGTGCACTAGGTCCCTGGTTGCGGTGGGTAGTAGCAGGCGTACTGTCTAGGGGACGGTCGCTCCGCTTTTGCAATCTGCTTCATCTTTTGTTGTGCTGGTGCCTCTGTGCGACCACCTCCTCTTCCTCCAAACTGCACACGTTACTCGCATAGCCTTCATTCCATGTGGGGTCTTGGACCTCATCATCCTCCACATCATCTTCCACCCACTCTTCACCACTGCCCTCCTTGTCAGTCTGCACACTATAGAAAGCTGCAGCAGTTGGCACCTGTGTTTCGTCATCATCAGAGACGTGCTGTGCTGGTGTTTCCATGTCCTCATCCTGAAAAAGAAGTGGTTGGGCATCGGTGCACTCAATGTCTTCCACTTCTGCGGCAGGGCTATGTGGATGGCCCACGGAATGCACACCAGCAGAGTCATCAAAAAGCATAAGCGATTGCTGCATGACTTGGGGCTCAGACTGCTTGGCTGATTTACAAGGCGCTGAGGTGAAAGACAGATGGCCATGGGGTTCAGGTGCCAACTCTGAGCTTTCAGCAAAGGACCGGGTGGGAGACAATGTGAAGGAACTGGAGGCATTGTCAGCCACCCAATCTACTATCGCCTGTACTTGTTCTGGCCTCACCATTCGTTGAGCGGCATTCGGGCCTACCATATAACGTTGAAAGTTCTGTCGGCTACTCGCACCTGAGGAAGGTGTTTCACTTGTGAGTGTAGCTGGCACAGATCGACCACATCCTCTCCTTGCAACAAGAGCTTCACCAACACCAGCAGCACCACAATCACATCCCTTATTTGACGCTCTCCTCATTCTGGACGCAAATGTACTATTTAGCACAAATTTAGATTATTTTTTAAATCAGCAATGTCGATGCAGTTTTTAATTTTGTGCAAGAAATGCACAGCAAGGTGCAAATGTACTGTGTAGCACTATTTATTAATACTAAAAAAAAAATATAATAAATTATTAATCTTTTTTTTTTAAAACAACAATGTAGACGCACTTTTTATTTTCGTGCAAGAAATGCACAGCAAGGTGTAAATGTACTGTATAGAACTATTTATTAATAATAAAAAAAAGAATAATAAATTGTTATTATTTTTTTTTTAAACAACAGTGTATACACACTTTTTTTTGTGCAAGAAATGCACAGCAAGGTGCAAATGTACTATGTAGCACTATTAATTAATATAATAATAAAAAAATATATTATTCTTTTTTTTTAAACCAGCAATGTAGACACAGCAAGATCCTCTCCCTATACATGTATGAGATGATTTTAGAGCACTAATCTGTCCCTCACACCAGCAGCAGGAACCTCTCCCTATACCAGTATGATATGATTTTAGAACACTAATCTGTCCCTCACACCAGCAGCAGGAACCTCTCACTATAGCAGCATGAGATGATTTTAGAACGCTAATCTATCCCTCACACCAGCACCAGGAACCTCTCCCTATAGCAGTATGAGATGATTTTAGAATGCTAATCTGTCCCTCACAGCAGCAGCAGGAACCTCTCCCTATAGCAGTATGAGATGATTTTAGAACACGAATCTGTCCCTCACAGCAGCAGCAGGAACCTCTCCCTATAGCAGTATGAAATGATTTTAGAACACTAATCTGTCCCTCACACCAGCAGCAGGAAGGAAACTCTCACTATAGCAGTATGAGATGATTTTAGAACACAAATCTATCCCTCACACCAGCAGCAGGAACCTCTCCCTATACCAGTATGATATGATTTTAGAACACTAATCTGTCCCTTACAGCAGCAGCAGGAACCTCTCCCTATAGCAGTATGATATGATTTTAGAACAATAATCTGTCCCCCACAGAAGCAGCAGGAACCTCTCCCTATAGCAGTATGAGGTGATTTTAGATCACTAATCTGTCCCTCAGCAGCAACAGGAACCTCTCCCTATAGCAGTATGAGATGATTTTAGAACACTAATCTATCCCTCACAGCAGCAGCAGGAACCTCGCCTCATAGCAGTATGAGATGATTTTAGAATGCTAATCTATCCCTCACAGCAGCAGCAGGAACCTCTCCCTATAGCAGTATGAGGTGATTTTAGATCACTAATCTGTCCCTCAGCAGCAACAGGAACCTCTCCCTATAGCAGTATGAGATGATTTTAGAACGCTAATCTATCCCTCACACCAGCACCAGGAATTTCTCTCTATACTAAGTATGACATGATTTAAGAACACTGATCTTTCCCACACAGCAGCGGCAGCATCCTCTCCCTACACTAGTATGAGATGATGTGACATGCAGCGCTACGTGACTCCAGCTCATATCGAGGCTGGGTCACATGATGCACTGGCCAATCACAGCCATGCCATTAGTAGGCATGGCTGTGATGGCTTCTAAGGGCAAACGAGTTAAACGCTTGTTGATTGGCTGCCCTGCAGTTATTGAAAAGGCGCGAAAACATAACCGAACCCAGAACCCGAACCCGGACTTTTTCTCAAATGTCAGGGTTCGGGACACTGACACCCCAAAGTCCAGTACGAACCCGAACTTTATAATTCGGGTTCGCTCAACTCTAGTTGTCTAACAACAATGATTAAAGTGCTAAATCTTGTGCACCTATTACACATAACCCAAATTTATTCCAGCACTGTTATATTATTATATCTTGTTTTCTTGTATTTCGTAACACAATAAAACACCTTCTCATACTTTCAGCCACTGGCCATCAATTTACGCATTCACTCACAAAAAGCATTTTTACACCATCAACACTCTTTTTTTTTATAATATATAGCCTCTGGTTTCATGTTTCATAAACCAAAAACCTTTCCCTCGCTATATTACATACTTGCTTTGCTTGCTCTGTTGTTAGGTTCAGCAAGATAATACAAGTCCTAAGTTTCCATTTGACATTATTTTCCTGATGTCATAACATAATAAATAATAACCACATAGTGTGGCTATGGAGGTGTCTGTAAATGTAAAGGTTTTCTTTAGCACTTACAAGGAAGAAGGACACATCATTTACAATCCACACACTCTGCTTTGGATTTCAAAAATAACAATAAATAAAACCAAAAATATTAGGATAGTTGTATTATAATTAATAACAATTTATTCTAAGCCAAAGTAACCCCATATTACATATTTTCTTAACCTGTATTTAATTTCCAACCAAAGGTTGTCTAAACCAATTACAATATCTCTATATTATTAATAAAATGATTAACATCATATCAGAAATGAATAAAGTGATTATCTCAATATCACACCCTATTTCCAATCACAGGTATTTCTAATAAAAGGTTACAGCTTTACTTAATTGCCCCTTTTTTAAAATGCAGTGTTTCCACTGTGAAAGAAGAAAGTTATCTTGTGAAATATAAACCAAATACACTTTTAAATTGAAACTTATTTTTACCATGCCTGGGAAATAGATTCAAAATAATTGTGATCACATTGGTTTAATATTAGATTAATTAAGCTGGCACATATTATTATGACTATGACTAATAATAACAAACTCATATGTGACCTTGCCAACTGTCTTCTAAACATATTCTTTTCATGAGAAAGAAAAAAAAAATCAAAGGAGGGGGCAAAAGAGGGGTTATAGCGTTAACATGACACAAACACAACCTGTAGGACTAAGAGTTCCAGCATTGACACGCATACACAATTATCTTTTTAAAATTACTTACATTTTTCCCATTTATTTTAGCGAACACATGCTTTCACTTTCTTTTAACTCTTTTCAAAATGTCTCTATTTTAAGTTACTCTTACCTCTATAAAATCTGCTTTCCTTATTTTGTTCTAATATCTCTTTCATGCCATCTGCTGTAATAAACTTAACTCTAGCTTCTATAATTAAATGGGCACCCATAATACTCTTCTAATCTTCCTTCTCTGACAACAGATACAATTTCTGTTTGGGCCAAGGCGAAACATTATGTGATTCCTATATATTTCCAACCTCATTATTCTGTTTAGGCTCTTTCTCATGTTTAGACTTATTAGAAGTAGTGCTTGAACCGAAATTCAAATACTACTTAACGCCTCCCTTTATGTCTAGTATTTTTCCTGTCACCTTTGAACCATCCTGCTCACATAGATTTTTCTCTAATTATTTAATGTGCATCAATTTCTGGTCCCTGTGGACCTTGGTAACTCAGTTACCCTAAGTGGGTCCCTGTCCACTTTAACCTCTTATCTAGGGGCTCAGTATAGGCTGAACCGCAGCTCTGGTCCATACTTGACATGTACCTATATTCTCTTGTCTTTACACTACTATTACAGCAGATGTGTGTTTCATATAACTTGTGAACAGCACCATTCTTTCTTTTTTTTTTCTGTATCTATAACACTCCGATAGACAGTGGCAACATAACATATAAACCCCATGCAATACAGTTAGAATAAGGAGAATAAAATAGGCACCCTTTGTCCCAAAAATTACCAATCAAGAAAGTCTGATAACTCAAATGTAAGCAAAGGCTTACTTTAGCCGGCTGAATATCAGAAATTCCCGGATTATCTCAAGCTTCTCATCTGGGGTTCTTAGGGTCCCACTAATACCTCTACTTAACAATTTACCATTTGCATGTGTACACATAAGCAATTATCACTTTAAGTAATTACATAAGCAGTATATAAACAGTTAAGCTAGCTTCTCAATTTCACAAAATATATTAAAAGTAAAAACATTATTTTAAGGTGTAACTTTACACCTACATTATTCTAAACGTAATTTTCCTAATAATTTGCAATTGCAGCATTCTTAAGATTTAAACCCATCTGATCAGGTTCCTCAATAGAGGAATTGGGGTATTATTAAATACATATAATTTAGTAGTGACGTCACGTTTCTCAAATTAAACAGTGCATTGGGAATGGGCTCAATAATATGAGCCAATCACATTCCATAAACCTACCAATAGTTATTGGAATCCGCAAAGTCTTAACAAGCAAAAACTATAACGTGATAAAAGCATACTACAAATCTATGAACACTTTGAACCCCTATTATTTCTCTCCCTATTATCAGTACACTTAAGTAAAGGTTAGCCCAGTCATGTAACAAGATACCGGTACCTATCCAGTTACGACTGTCTACACATATTCCTGTATCCCCATATGTACTCCTGTACTCCCTTCAGATCCCCCCGGATAGACAGAGAATTGTAAAGGGGCTCTAGTCCCTAGAAGCTCTTCAAAAACAGCCTTTGGCATCATTAACTGAAGAGAAACACTCATTATTTCCTAACTAGCATTTGCATTAATTTATAGAAATACTCATTAACCCTGGAGTTATGGATGTACTAGCATGGGGTACATTTGTAAATGAGGACTTTTTTTTTCTTCTACTATATCAAAATATTTTTTTATACTGGGCAAGGGAATCCCCTATTGTATTCAAAAGGGTATTCGTTTTATTTTGTATTCTACAGTCAGGTCCATAAATTTTGGGACATCGACACAATTCTAATCTTTTTGGCTCTATACACCACCACAATGGATTTGAAATAAAACAAACAAGAAGTTCTTTAACTGCAGATTTTCAGCTTTAATTTGAGGGTATTTACATCCAAGTCAGGTGAACGGTGTAGGAATTACAATAGTTTGTATATGTGCCTCCCACTTTTTAAGGGACCAAAAGTAATGGGACAATTGCCTGCTCAGCTGTTCCATGGCCAGGTGTGCGTTATTCCCTCATTATCCCATTTACAAGGAGCAGATAAAAGGTCCAGAGTTCATTTCAAGTGTGCTATTTGCATTTGCAATCTGTTTCTGTCAACTCTCAATATGAGATCCAAAGAGCTGTCACTATCAGTGAAGCAAGCCATCATTAGGCTGAAAAAACAAAACAAACCCATCAGAGAGATAGCAAAAACATTAGGTGTTGCCAAATCAACTGTTTGGAACATCCTTAAAAAGAAAGAACGCACTGGTGAGCTCAGCAACACCAAAAGACCCGGAAGACCACGGAAAACAACTGTGGTGGATGATCGAAGAATTCTTTCTCTGGTGAAGAAAACACCCTTCGCAACAGTTGGCCAGATCAAGAACACTCTCCAGGAGGTAGGTGTATGTGTGTCAAAGTCAACAATCAAGAGAATACTTCACCAGAGTGAATACAGAGGGTTCAACCCAAGATGTAAACCATTGGTCAGCCTCAAAAACAGGAAGGCCAGATTAGAGAGTTTCCCAAACAACATCTAAAAAAGCCTTCACAGTTCTGGAACAACATCCTATGGACAGATAAGACCAAGATCAACTTGTGCCCGAGTGATGGGAAGAGAAGAGTATGGAGAAGGAAAGGAACTGCTCATGATCCAAAGCATACCACCAAATCAGTGAAGCATGGTGGTGGTAGTGTCATGGTGGGGGAATGTATGGCATCCAATGGAACTGGTTCTCTTGTATTTATTGATGATGTGACTGCTGACAAAAGCAGCAGGATGAATTCTGAAGTGTTTCAGGCAATATTATCTGCTCATATTCAGCCAAATGCTTCAGTTGGACGGCGCTTCACAGTGCAGATGGACAATGACCCAAAGCATACTGCAAAAGCAGCCAAAGAGTTTTTTTAAGGGAAAGAAGTGGAATGTTATGCAATGGCCAAGTCAATCACCTGACCTGAATCCTATTGAGCATACTGCGAAAGCAGCCAAAGAGTTTTTTTAAGGGAAAGAAGTGGAATGTTATGCAATGGCCAAGTCAATCACCTGACCTGAATCCGATTGAGCATGCATTTCACTTGCTGAAGACAAAACTGAAGGGGAAATTCCCCAAAAACAAGCAGAAACTGAAGACAGTTGCAGTAGAGGCCTGGCAGAGCATCACCAGGGATTAAACCCAGCATCTGGTGATGTTTATGCATTCCAGACTTCAGGCTGTAATTGACTGCAAAGGATTTGCAACCAAGTATTAAAAAGTGAAAGTTTGATTTATGATTGTTAATCTATCCCATTACTTTTGGTCTCTTAAAAAGTGGGAGGCACATCTACAAACTGTTGTAATTCCTACACCATTCACCTGATGTGGATGTAAATACCCTCAAATTAAAGCACATATTGTTTGTTTCATTTCAAATCCATTGTGGTGGTGTATAGAGCCAAAAAGATTAGAATTGTGTTGGTGTCCCAATATTTATGGACCTGACTGTATGTATATATATATATATATATATATATATATATATATATATATATATTTACACACACAGTGTATTGAGTGTGCACTATATACAGTATCTGTACCTAAGGTCTGTAGTCCACTTGACGAGGTGTATTAAAATATATACAGCCTGTGTATTGAGTGTGCACTATATATCGGTGCATTTGGGGGTGTACGGTATATAGCACACTACTTGGCATGTTGTCTTCAATTCTATACAGTCTAGTGTATACAGATATACATGCAGTGTATTGAGAGTAAACTATATATCAGTGCATTGGGGGTGTACGGCATATAGTACAGTGTAGTGCGGTGCTAAAAAAAAAAACATCATGTCAAGAAGACCACAAAGGAGAGGCAGACGCTCCCAGGCCACTAAAAGAGGGCAAGCAGCCTCTGGGTCTTCAGTGAAAGGTGGCGGATGTGGTGCATCCTCTGCAGGCGGGTCACGCTTGTCCTTTTTTTCTGCTGTTGGACGTGCTATTGAGCCACAACATGCAGAAGAGTTAGTGGAGTGCAAAGCCGTCCTCATCCTCCTCATGCTCTGTCACCCAGGCTCGTACGAGTTTGCCTTCCAACGCATCTGGCAAAGCGGCCTATTCCACTGTATCCTTGTTTACAGTTACTCCTTCTGTAGCCCCATCATCATGCATGGAGGAGTCACCTGAGTTGTTCGACCATAGTGTCGGTTACATGCTCATGGAGGATGCGCAGCAGTTTGAAGAGTGTGATGTTGGTTTCCAGGTTGAGGAAGGGAGTAGCGTGAGCCTAGAGACAGGGGGTGCCTCAAAAGGACTAGAAACTAGCAGTCATGTTCCCCCAGCTGCAGCATACTGCCAAGTTTGCTCCAGTGATGAGGAGGGAGGGGATGATGAGGACACAGACTGTACTTGGGCACCTGAGAGAAGAGAGGAGGAAAGTGAGGAGGAGGCCCAACTCCAAAAAGGCAGGATGTCCTCCAGGGGCCAGCTTAAGGGCAGCCACCCAATTGCATCAGCCCACAGAGCTCCACAGGTGCAGGGTGCTGCTGCCTCCCCACTGACTTCCAAAATTTCTTTGGTGTGGGCATTTTTCAACACATGTGCAGTAGATTGCACTGTTGCCATTTGCAATCTATGTCTGAATCGGGTCAAACGCAGCCAGGACTCCAGCTGCTTGGACACTACTGTCTTGACAAGACATATGACGACTAGCCATGCAGTCCATTGGCAAGAGTACCTGAAGAACCCACACTATAAAACAAGACGGACTCTTCCTTGCTCCTCATCTGGCATCTCAACCCCAACTATACCTGCAGTCCTCCCCAAAACCTGCACTGAGAGGAATGAAGGTGTAGCAATGCGTGCCACAACTAGTACTTGCAGCCAGCAATCTGCTAGCAGCACACCACCAGGTGAATTCAGCAGGCAAATATCCCTTCCCCAGTTGCTGAACCATAAAAAGAAATACAGTCCCAGCCATCCCCATGCTCAGTGTCTTAATGCTAGCGTGGCCAAATTGCTAGCACTCCAACTGCTGCCTTTTCAGCTGGTAGACTCTGCCCCCTTTCGTGAATTTGTGGAATGTGCTGTCCCACAGTTGCATGTGCCCAAAAGAGATTTCTTTTCACGTAAGGCCATTCCAGCTCTCTACCTTCATGTGTAAGGCAATGTTTTGGCCTCATTGAACAGTGCGGTCAGCAGCAGGGTTGATTTTACCGCTGACTCAAGGTCCAGCAGGCACGGTCAGGGACGCTACCTTTCCTTCACGGTGCACTGTGTAACTCTGCTGGCAGCTGGGAAGGATGCAGTACAGGGTTTCATTTTGGAAATAGTTCCACCACCACGCCTCCAAAAAGCTGATGGTGATTTTTCCACATACGCCTCCTCCTCCACACCCTCCTCTTCTTCTACCTCTGTGGCCTCTTCTGCAGAATTGTCCCCTGGGCCTGCAGTGCTCCCTAAGCGTTCAAGGGGCTATGCAAGCAGTCAGGCTAAAAGATGCCATGCAGTGCTTGAGTTAGTCTGTCTTGGGGACAGGAGCCTCACTGGGAAACAGATTCTTTCAACTCTGCGGGGGCAGGCTCAGAGGTGGTTGACGCCACAGCAGCTTGAGCCAGGAATGGTTGTATGTGACAATGGCACCAACCTTCTCTCTGCCTTCTGACTGGGACAATTGAGACATGTTCCATGCTTGGCACACGTTCTGAATTTGGTGGTGCAGCGTTTCTTGACCAGGTACCCAGGCTTACCAGATATCCTGAGGTAGGCCAGAAAAGTCTGTGGTAATTTCATTGCGTTCATACAATGCCAGTGCCAAGCTGGCTGACATCCAGCGGGAATTCAGCCTGCCCAACAACCGCCTCATTTGTGACATGCCCACCAGGTGGAACTCAACATTGGCAATGCTGCAGCGACTGCACGCACAGCAGAGGGCCATCAATGAGTACCAGGACAGGCTCAGGGGAGCTTGGCTTTTTTTCACCACGTCAGTGGCTAATGATCAAGGACGCATGCACTGTCCTGTCACCATTTGAGGAGGCCACAAGCATGGTGAGCAGTGACAATGCATGCATCAATGACACTGTCCCACTAATATTTCATCTGGAGCACACACTTTGGGGAACTCAAACTTACACTGCATGGGCTCTCTGATTCTGAAAACCCTGCGAAAAGACCCTAAGATTCGTGGTATCAAGGAGAGGGATCATTACTGGCTGGCAACCCTTCTTGATTCACGTTACAAGGGTAAAGTTGCAGAACTCATCCTGCCTGCGCAGAGGGTGCAGAGGATGAAATATCTTCAGGATACCTTGAAGAAAAGTTTGTGCAATGCCTTTCCAGACCCTGGTAGTTTACCATGTCCATGCTTCTGTCGTTCAGAGGCAGAGTGGTGGAGAAGGTGGCCGGCTGAGTGATGCCTTTAAAAAAAATTTCAGTCCTCAGCACCCAGGCCTAATAGGTTCAAGCAACCATCGTCAGCATCTGCATTATAATTTGCAGGAATATATAGGAGCAAGAGCAGACATGGAGACCTTTCCAACTGAGCATCCACTTAGTTACTGGGTCTCGAGGATGGACCACTGGCCGGAACTTGCTCAATATGCAATCAAGCTACTGGCCTGTCCTGCATCCAGCGTGCTTTCTGAATGGACATTTAGTGCTGCTTGCAGGGTTCGTAACTGATCAAAGCGTGCGCCTGTCCACAGACTCAGTTCATAGGCTCACATTTATAAATCTAAATCAGTCCTGGATCAGCAGCTATCAAGCCCCTGATGCTGATGCAACTGATTAAATTTGCTAGGGATCTGGGATCCCTTGAAGACTGCCTCTGTTCCTATTCCGCCTGTCCATAATCTAGCACTATATGTTGTATTTAGGGCACCACCAACACCCAAGGCCCAATTTTTCTGCACCTGATTTACAGGGGCATGCCATAACAATTTTTTAAATAATTTACAACATCAGCCCCAGTTCCTCTGTCCAACAAGAGTAACTGCAAGGGGTTACAGTGTTCTGGCACCGCCAACACACAAGGCCCATTTTTTCACCACCTTTTTGACTGGGGCTTTCGTCACAATTTGTAAACAAATTTACAACATCAGGCCCAGTTCCTCCGTCCAACAAGAGTAACTGCAAGGGGTTACAGTTTTCTGGCACTTCCAACATACAAGGCCCAATTTTTGGCCACCTTTTTCACTGGGGCTTTCGTCACAATTTGTAAACTAATTTACAACATCAGGCCCAGTTCCTCCGTTCAACAAGAGTAACTGCAAGGGGTTACAGTGTTCTGGCACCGCCAACACACAAGGCCCGATTTTTTGCTACCTGTTTGACTGGGGGATTTTATCACAGTTTTCTAACTAATTTACAATAGCAGGGCCCGTGCCAAAATTTAAAAAAATGACCCTTCAGGTCTGGTATGGAATTTAAGGGGAACCCCGCACCAATTTTTTTAAAAATAACATGGGTCCCCCATTTAAAAAAAAAATGGCGTGGGTTCCCCCCCAAAACCCAAACCAGACCCTTATCCAAGCACGAAGCCCTGGCATGACAGGAGGGGGTGTGGATGAGCGAGCCCCCCCTCCGAACCATCCCACATGCCCTCAGCATGGGGAGGATGCTTTGAGGTTACCCCCACCCATTCACCAAAAAAGTAGTGTAGTGTAAAAAAAAACAAGAGGCATTTTTTGACAAGTCCTTTATTTTGTAAAATAACTCTTTTGTTCTTTCTTCTTTCTTCCTCCATCTTCTCCTGGCCCTGTCCTTCTTCTGGTCTTCTGTTTCTTCTTTTGGTCTTCTTGCTTCCTCTCTTCGTCTTCTATCTTCATCTTCATTTTCTTTCTTCTTTCACCGCCGCCGCTCTCTCCACTGGTGCAGCCCGGCCCCTGCGTGTCTTGCAGAATGGGCTGTCTTCACGATGACAGTACTTTTATAAGAAGGGGCGGGGCCACCCAGTGATATAACTGAGTGAACCCGCCCCCTTCTGACGTCAAGTGATGTCAGAGAGGGCAGGTCACCCATTTACATCACCGGTTGGTCCCGCCCCTTCTTATAAAAGAACTGTCATCGTGAAGACCGCACATTCAGCAAGACGCGCCGGGGCTGGGATGTAGCAGCGGAGAGAGCGGCGGCGGTGAAAGAAGAAAGTAGATGAAGATTGAAGACTGAAGATTGAAGAAGAAGAGAAGAAGTAAGAAGACTAAAAGAAGAAGCAGAAGACCAGAAGAAGGACCGGGCCAGGAGAAGATGGAGGAAGAAAGAGCTATAATACAAAATGAAGGACTTGTCAAAAACTGCCTCTTGTTTTTTTTTTACACTACACTCCTTTTTTGGTGAATGGGTACGGGTACAATGTACCCCAAACCTATTCACATAGGGGGGTGGGATCTGGGGGCCCCCTTATTAAAGGGGGCTTACAGATTCCGATAAGCCCCCCCGTCCGCAGACCCCCACAAGCACCGGCCAGGCTTGGGGGGAAGAGGCTCTTGTCCCCATCAACATTGGGACAAGGTGTTTTGAGGTGGTGGGACAGAGCCCCCCTCCCCCAAAGCACCCATACTCCCCATGTTGGGGGCATGTAGCCTGTTGCGGTTCAGGAGGGGGGGCACTCGCTCTTCCCCCCCATACTAACCAGCCAGGGCTGCATGGTCGGATAAGGTTCTGGTTTGGATTTTAGGGGGACCCCATGTCAGTTTTTTTTTTAATTTGGCGCGGGGTTCCCCTTCATATCCAAACCAGACCCGAAGAGCCTGGTTTGGACTGGGGGGGGGGGGGGGCAACGCACTTTTTTTCAGTGATTTCTTTGTATATTGCTACCCTTCAGGTCTGGTATCGAATTTAAGGGGAACCCCGTGCCAAAATAAAAAAAAATAACGTGCTATTCCCCCCAAAATCCAAACCAGGCCCTTCAGGTCTGGTATGGAATTTAAGGGGAACCCCGCACCAATTTTTTTTTTTTTAAATGACGTGAGGCCCCCCCCAAATCCAAACCAGGCACTTCAGGTCTGGTATGGATTTCAAGGGGAAACCCGCGCCAAATTTAAAAAAAATGGCGTGGGCCCCCCCCCAAAATCCAAACCAGACCCTTATCCAAGCACGCAGCCCTGGCATGGCAGGAGGGGGTGGGGATGAGCGAGCGCCCCCCCTCCGAACCATACCAGGCCACATGCCCTCAACATGAGGAGGATGCTTTGAGGTTGCCCCCAAAGCACCTTGTCCCCATGTTGATGGGGAGAAGGGCCTCATCCCCACAACCCTGGCCGGTGGTTTTGGGGGTCTGCGGGTGGGGGGCTTATCAGAATCTGGAAGCCCCCTTTAATAAGGGGGCTTCCAGTTTCCAACCCCCTCCCCCTATGTGAACAGGTTTGGGGTACATTGTACCACTACCCATTCACCAAAAAGGAGTGTAGTGTAAAAAAAACAAGAGGCAGTTTTTGACAAGTGCTTTATTTTGTAAAATAGCTCTTTCTTCTTTCTTCCTCCATCTTCTCCTGGCCCGGTCCTTCTTCTGGTCTTCTTCTTCTTCTTTTAGTCTTCTTGCTTCCTCTCTTCGTCTTCAATCTTCATCTTCATCTGTTTTCTTCTTTCACCGCCACCACTCTCTTCGCTGGTGCAGCCCGGCCCCTGCTCGTCTTGCAGAATGGACTGTCTTCACGATGACAGTACTTTTATAAGAAGGAACGGGGCCACCCAGGGATGTAACTGAGTGAACCCGCCTCCTTCTGACGTCATGTGATGTCGGAGGGGGCAGGTCACCCATTTACATCACCGGGTGGCCCCGCCCCCTCTTATAAAAGAACTGTCATCATGAAGACCGAATATTCAGCAAGACGCTCCAGGGCTGGGCTGTAGCAGCGGAGAGAGCGGCGGTGGTGAAAGAAGAAAGAAGATGAAGATTCAAGACGAAGAGAGGAAGCAAGAAGACTAAAAGAAGAAGCAGAAGAAACCAACAGAAGGACTGGGCCAGGAGAAGATGGAGGAAGAAAGAAGAAAGAAAAAAGAAGAAAGAGTTATTTTACATAATAGGACTTGTCAAAAACTCTTGGTTTTTTTTGCACTACACTCCTTTTTTGGTGAATGGGTAGGGGTACAATGTACCCCAAACCTATTTACATAGGGGTGCCGGGATCTGGGGGCCCCCTTATTAAAGGGGGCTCCCAGATTCCGATAAGCCCCCCGCCCGCAGACCCCCACAAGCACCGGCCAGGCTTGTGGGGAAGAGGCTCTTGTCCCCATCAACATGTGGACAAGGTGCTTTGAGGTGGGAGGGCAGAGCCCCCCTCCACCTTAGCACCCATACTCCCCATATTGAGTGCATGTAGCCTGGTACAGTTCAGGAGGGGGGGCGCTCGCTCATCCACCCTCATCCTAACCGGCCAGGGCTGCATACTCGGATAAGTGTCTGGTTTGGATTTTAGGGGGACCCCCACATCACATTTTTTTTAATTTGGCGCGGGATTCCCCTTAATAACCAAACCAGAACCGAAGAGCCTGGTTTGGACTGGGGAGGGGGACCCCACGCACTTTTTTCCAGAGATTTTTTTTTTTTTGTATATTGCCGGGAACCGGCAATACATTACAGCCGCGATTTTAAATGACAATTTTTCCTATGGAAATGTAATTTTGCTCTGGCTATGTTCTACACCTCACAGAGATGTGCCCTTTTACACACAGACCAATGACACCCCCCCCCCCCCAGGCACAATATTTTTTTTCACTTTAAGCATTATTAAAATCACTGCTCCTGAAAAAACTATTGATTTTAAAACTTTTTTTTTCATTGAGACATGTCCCCTAGGGCAGGGCCCGCGTCCCCATACACTTTTTAGGGCAATAACATCGCATATAAGCCTTTAAAATGAGCACTTTTGATTTTTCGTTAGATGTAACGGAGACTCAAAGACATAAAAAACTGCCACTTCCAAATAACAAAATGTAAACTAGATACGAGAAATGAATCCCATATAGTGCAATCCCCTTGGACTTTAAAGGCAGATGACGTAGATTAATAATCAAAAGAAATGATGTAAAAAAATATTACACACTTTATTTGTACATTTAAGACAAAAAGGGTATATGTATATTCACATGTATCAGTCACATATAGGAACAGATCATGTGTAATAATATGAACATAAAAACAATTCACAGAGAATATTATGAAAGAAATGCATATAAAAAGTGCCACAATAAATTGCAATACTAGTAATATTGGACTCAATGCATGGAAATTGCACACCTAGGGGGCCACATATGGCATGGAATCCAGGGGCAATTTCACAAACGTCCCAACATGTTTCGGAATTTATACTCCTTCTTCAGGGGATATTTGCATTGAATAAAGCAATATATGTAATCTGTAAATTAATAAAGAATGAGCAACAGTCATATACCATGCAATGTATAAACTTAACATACAAGGAGTAAAGTGCGCCTTTCACAGAAGAAGGATCAAACACTTACATCTGCACTAGAAGGCACCAACAGACCAAATTCCTATGTCAGCCCACTGGGTCAGAGGCAGATGGAATGTAACCTACATTATTGACCCTGATGACCACAGATGCCATTTGACATGGAGAGGGTGTATATATAATAGTGCAACCACGAGGGACACCAGGTGGCTGTCTCGGCTGAACTTGGTGGTAAGTAATGAGCTGAATAGAGGAAAAAAAATACATATGTATATAAGTAATAGTGTACCTACTCTCTTGTGATTGTGGGTGCTACTATGTCGGGAAGACCAAGAATGAATTCTGGAAGAGAATCTATCAACACATCCTTATAACAACTAAACGTGACCCTGAAACTCCCATCGGCCATCACACGGCCGCAGTACATCCTACCAATCTTCCCAAGGTTCAATTCTTGGCGTTGGACCGGGTCCACTTTGGCTCACGTGGAGGTGACTATAACAAAGAGCTCCTCCAGCGTGAGCTAAGGTGGATCTACAATTTACAAGCCACTTCCCATCCGGGGCTCAATGAGGCTGTCAGCTTCAAACCTTTTCTTCCAGGCTTTGTATCGGGTGGCTGTGAACTGAATCTATAAACCCCTTTTTTTTTTCTTTGACTATCCTTTACTTTACTCATTATCTATTCATTCAATTTATACCATTTATCACATACATATACCCTTTTTGTCTTAAATGTACAAATAAAGTGTGTAATATTTTTTTACATTATTTCTTTTGATTATTAATCTACTTAATCTGCCTTTAAAGTCCAAGGGGATTGCACTATATGGGATTAATTTCTCATATCTAGTTTACTTTTGATTTTTCATGTTCGGGTCCCATAGACTTTAATGGTGTTCGGATGTTCGCCCTGAACTTTTTGTCTGTTCGCATGTTCTGGTGCGAACGGAACCGGGGGGGTGTTCGGGCATCCCTACTCAAGACCTAAAGTTGTCACACTCAAAAATACGCTATACTGACTCTGTCAAGCTGCCTACTGGCATTTGCAAGATCCCAGGCAGGCGAACCACCTTTGCCGAGGAACGCGGTGCACCCTAACAGTCCTTAGAAACTTATCAATAAAGCTACTTCACACATACTAGTTGCATGAATAAAATAAACCATTATCATTTTTTTTTGTTTACAACCATTTTTATTAGGAAGGAAGATAGCATTTCAGATCAATAACAAAAAAACATGTAGGTTTACAGCAGGATTGTACAAAGCAAATATACATACTACATCAGGTTTTTAGAAAGGGTGTTACATTGTCTGAGTTAAAGAGTTGACACAAGAATAATATATAAAAGTGAGTCATGTGTTTTATAAGAGTTATCTTGAACAATGTAACTACGTAGATGAATCACTCAGGGGCATGACCCAATGTTTCCATTTTTTATTGAACATGTGCATGGCATCATGTAAAGTATGGTGTATGCGGTCAATCAACTTCATAACTTCCATTCTAGAAAGGATCTGTGTCCAGGACAGAGAGGATGATTTCCATTTGAACGCTATCATCCATTGTATTGCACTGCACATAGAGTGAATTAAGTTCATTGATGATTTTGGGATGCCTGGAATATTGGCATATAAGAGGCCCATATGCTGAGTAAGGCTGGGTTCACACCAATGCGAATTGGATGTGGCTTACACCTCATCCAATTCGCATAACACATGAAAGAACATTGCTTTCTATTATGCCTGTTGACCTATGTCCGGTACTGCCGGGATGCGGATTCAGTGCGAATTGAAAAAGAGTCCCGTCAGTTTTCTGAGCAGTGCGGTCCGGCTCAGGTGCAAATTCAGGTCCATTGACTTCTATGGGAACGCTTCTAAATTGCACATGTCTTTCGGTTGTGAACAGAATAAAATCCTGAACTGATACTGATGTAAACCTGACCTGATCCTGATCAAAAACTCACCTGAAACGCTGAACAACTACTCTGTCAATTAGCTGTGAAAACAAAGTTTCAATTCGCACTGCACATGTGTGAACCCAGCCTGAAACAATTTGGGGATAGTAATGGATAGAACTGATATAGTTTAGCTGGGGTCATGTACCATCTAATCAGAAGTTTAGTAGTTGAGTCTCTCATGATGATGGAATGGTTACATTTGAGCATATTATCAAACATAGTAAGCCATTCTTCGGGAGAAAAGGAATAATTTAAATCCGTTTCCCATTTGATCATGGGTTTGGTTTTTCATGTGGAGTGGATTCAATAAGAGATTTGAGTATACGAGAGATCGTACCTTTGTCTCTAAAAAATTTGAGGCATATTTGTTCAAAAATGGAATAGGGAAGAAGGGGATTAAGATTATAGTATTTATGAAAGAACTCTTTAATACTGGAATAGTTATTATATTCTGAAGGGGGGATATTGTGCATATTTTGTAATTCTTCAAATGAAGAAAGCTTCCCATTTGTTGTTAGTGCCTAAAGGCGTTAAAGTCCCAGTTTGTGCCAAAGATCAAATTTATATCTTTCTTCAGATGTCGGGACGAAGCAAGGGTCTCCTAAATATGAAGCCAGTGGTGGCGTGGGGGAGACCAGGTTAAAAATGTCTTTATAACAAGACCAAATTTGATAAAGATGAGCTACTATATTATTTCGGGAGTAGAAGAATCTGAGGGGCCATTTTTTTATCCATGGAATACCCTGGATATAGTATGGGTAGAATGAGGGTGACTCAAATATGAGCCAAGGGATATCACCATGATTATAGGACCACTGCTTTAGATGGTTAAATCTGGCTGCCAGAAAATATAGCCAAATATTTGGAAGGCCTAAACCCCCACTTTTTTGATGCATATGTATTGTGTGGTTACTACTTTGAGCTTTTATCCCGTCCCAGATGAATTTATTAATTACTTTTTGTAAGGAGGTTAGTACATGTTTGGGGATGTTAATGGGAAGTGAACGAAAAAAGTATAAGAGTTTTGGTAGTATTGTCATTTTTATAGCGCATATTCTACCCAAAGATGAAATGTGGTAGGAAGACCAAATTTTTAATAGAGATTTTATTTTTGTAAAAAGTTTGGGATAATCTACTTGATATAGGGACGTAAATTGGGGTGAAATCTCAATACCCAGGTACCGAAAGGAGTGAGTGCACCACGAAAACTGGAAGTTTTTTTGTAATGTTAGGACCAGCTCTGGGGGTAAATGAATGGGTAAGGCAGTGCATTTAGAGAGGTTCACCCCGAGGCCTGATCTATCTTTAAAAAGTTTAAGGTCAAAGATGAGATTGGGCAGTGAAATAAGGGGGTCTGGTAAAATAATAAAACATTGTCGGCATACAAACTAATTTTATATTTGTACGTTCCTTTTTTATATCCTTGAATGTTTGTATTGTTGAGAATGGCGCATGTGAGGGGCTCAATTGCTAGAGCAAAAAGTAGGGGAGAAAGGGGGCATCCCAGCCTAGTGCCTTTATTTAAAATAAAAAAATCAGAGTTGTTTCCTGGGATTTTTATTCTGGTCCGGGGATTGTGATATAGGGTGTTGAAGCCATGGATGAATTTTTGTGAAATACCAAATTTAGGGAGAACGTGCTCCAAATGTACCCAGCTGACGCTGTCCAAAGGCTTGTGGATGTCTGATGTGAGAAGGCATACTGGACTTTTAAAAAGGTTGGCATCTTGAATAATATTAGTCGCTAATCCAATGTTGTCTGAGATCTGCCTGCTAGGAATAAAACCCGGATATTGGGTGAAAATTTTGTGGCAGGGAGTGATCTTTATGAGATTTGGGTAGGAGCGACATATTCGCCAAGAGCATCTCATCTGGGAAATGCTCTCCTTGTAGTATATGATTAAACAGTTTGGTCAGATAGGGGGTAAGCAAGTGTGAGAATTTCTTATAGTAACTAGTGGAAAAAAACATCCGGTCCTGGTAATGTTGAGGTTTTTAGAGACTTTATAATGGAAGAGATTTATAATTCAGAGCAGGGATTGTTAAGGGAGTCGATTTGTTGAGGCGTAAGGAAGGGGAGGTTGATGTTATCCAACCAATCTTGTGAATTATTGCTAGGGGGGGGGGAGTGTGGAGTAGAGTTGTTTTGTAAAAATCAGTGAAGATTTCCAAAATCTCAGCTGGATGCGACACTATATTACCTTTTTTGTTACGTAAATTATATATACATGGGGTGGTTTAATTTTTTGAAGAACATGGTCGAGGAGGTTTTGCCATATAAGAGAAATTTAGCCTTTGAGAATCTGAGATTTTTCTCTGTGTCAGCTGATAATAATGTGTTCAATGCTTTTCTTTTCTATAAGAAGAGTTGTTTCAGGAGCTGGATTTGTTATAGAGAGTAAAAGGTGTATATCTTTATGCCTGTGTTGAGGGCTCTCCAAGAGTAAATTAATTTATGATTATTTAAAGATTAGCTTAGGGATTTAGGGAAGGCACCTGGAGGAGGGAGTTTGTCTGCTTCTGTCTAAAGCAGGTGAGCCGCCAAATTAAAGTCACCTCCAATGATCAGATGAGGGGAACTGAATTTCTCCAATGTGCTGAAAAATGAATTAAAAAAAGTTGAATGAGCCTCATTTGGTGCATATATAGAGGCTATCGTTACAAATCTACCGTTCATTGTGCCTTTTAAGATTATAAAGTGGCTCTCAGCATCTTTAAAGATATGTTGGATATCAAATAATAGTGTATTTCTAATAAAAATAGCTTCGCCTCTTGATTTGTTCTTGAATGTGGTGTGATAGAATTGGCTGTAGGATTTGTCAAAATAATGGGGATGGTTGTTGGAGGCAAAGTGTATTTCCTGTATAAGAATGATGTCTGCTCCTATTCTTTTATAATGACAAAAGGCCTTTTTTCTCTTGAAATCCTGTACATTATGAGAACGTACTTTGATTCCCATTTGTATAAGGGTTGGGTGAGTTAAAGTTATGGAAATTTGATTGTAGCTCATTAATGGGGCAGAGTAAAGCTATATATCTAGAACTTTTGTAAACTCAGAAGTTTTGTCAGACATTGTACTTTTGAAAGCTTGAATGGAGAACAGGGGTTATACTTGCTGGAAGTATGTTTTGTGAAATATCACATTCCCAAACACTCCTTTTACTTCTACCTTCAGATCACACACTACCTATATACACTGTCACTCTCTCTTACATTGCCCAAACCCACTAACTTTGAACACCTGTGTGCCCAAGGCCCTCACCAAACACGCTTAACCACTTCAGCCCCGGAAGGATTTCACTCTTTAGGATCAGAGCGCTTTTTGCGATTCGGCACTGCGTCGTTTCAACTGACAATTGCGCGGTCGTGCGATGTTGTACCCAAACAAAATTTGCGTCCTTTTTTTCCCACAAATAGAGCTTTCTTTTGGTGGTATTTGATCGCCTCTGCGTCATTTCAGATCGGAAGTATAAACAAAAGAAGAGCGATAATTGTGCAAAAAATGTCTTACTTTTTGCTAAAATCCCCAAAAAAAATATAAAACATTTTTTTTCCATCGGTTTTAACAATTTATATTCTTCCTCATATTTTTGGTAAAGAAAAATGTGCAAAAGTTGACGCGTTTACGGATGATGAGAATTAATTTCTGGGGTTTTTATTTATTTTTTACTAGTAATGGCGGTGATCTGTGATTTTTAGCGGTACTGCGATATTGCGGCGGACATGTCAGACCATTTTGACACTTTTTTGGGACCATTGGCATTTATACAGCGATCAGTGCTATAAAAATGCACTGATTACTGTGTAAATGCCATTGGCAGTGAAGGGGTTAACCTGCAGGGGGCGCTCTAAGGGTTAACTATGTTCCCTAGGCATGTTCTAACTGTATGGGGGCTGGGCTGGCTGGGGAAAGGGGATGATCACGGCTTCCATATACAGGAAGCCTTTGATCACCGCCCTTCCCCCTCTAACAGAACGGAGATCCGTGTTTACATACACGGACCTCTGTTCTTTCACTGCAGGGGGGGCATCGTGGGTAGCCGGCGGCGATCGAGTCCGCCGCACCCACTCCCTGGCCCCCCCAGACACAGTGAGCGTGCCTCCAGCAGCGTGCGCTCGCTCACAGTGAGTCATATGACGGTGGTTTGCGATATCGAGCCACTTTACCGCCGTCAGACGCCGGTCGGAGGGCCGGCAAGTGGTTAATATGCACCATATACAAAATACTGCATGATGCCGACCCCATCAGCTCAGACCTACATGCATACATGAAAAAATGGAATTCAATTCTACAGCAATCCATCCCCTCTTTAAAATGGAGCATTGCGCAGAGAGACAGCATACAAAATCCTTATGTTCTGGTATAGGACCCCTGAGGTTCTACACCGTCAAAACCAAACATTGTCCCCTATATGCTGGCACTGTGGAAAAAACACAGGTACCCACTTTCATATTTTTTTGGCAATGTGAGGTTATAGAACCTTTTTGGTTGAAGGTAATGTCTCTACTTCAGCAGGTATTAGGCCAAAACACTCCCACTGGATCCGCTACATTACCTACTGGGCCTTCCTTTCCCTGACATTGGAAAGTCCCTAAATAGACTTGCCACCTACATATTATTGGCTGCTAGGAGAGCCATCTCTCTGCAATGGAGGAATACCGTACCCCTTCCCAAACTCCTACACACATCTCAGGGATACGGAACATGGCATATATGATGGCACAGGTGGAAGATAAAGTAGCCCAGTTTAATAAGGTATGGGGTGTGTGGGACATCTCAGAATTTGGCACCTTTCATGGCCCCAATTAAGCAGGAGCTTATATGAAATATCTGTGTTCTGATTGTCCCTGCCTCCCTCCCTTGGACCACAGTCTCCCACCTTTTCCGCCTTGTACCTCCTCACAGCGACATCTCTCTCTTTGTGGCTATAAATGCATAACAAACACAGCTTAAAAATCTATAATTTTTTTTTCTTTTCCCTCGCCTTCTCTATTCATGGTTCTAATGTAATGTGATAATATTGAACTCTGTTAACTGCTTCCCGACCGCGCGCCGTCTTTTCACGGCGGCAGTCGGGGAGCTGGGCGCAAATCGACGTAAATAAGCGGCAATTTGCATTGTGGCCACCAGGGGGCGCACGCGCGCCGCTGGCGGCGCGCGTGCGCACCCGCCGCACTCCTGAGGAGTGTGCCCGCGGCTCGGGCGGACCCGATGTCCGCCGGCGAGCCGCGATGAGCGGCTACAGGGAAAAGAACGGGGAACCGCCGATGTAAACACGGCGGTTCCCCGCCCTGTCAGTGGGGCATGAGAGATCTACTGATCCCTGTCACTGGGATCAGTTAGATCTCTCATGCCCATGTTAGCCCAACCCCCCCACAGTAAGAACACACCCAGGGAACACTATTAACCCCTAGATCGCCCCCTGCAGGTTAACCCCTTCACTGCCAATGACATTTACACAGTAATCAGTGGACATTTAAATTTCTGATCGCTGAATAAATGTCATTGGTCCCAAAAAAGTGTCAAAATGGTCCGACATGTCCCCCCCAATATCGCATTACCGCTAAAAATCGCAGATCGCCGCCATT
>BLSH010181367.1:218140-236104 GCA_018402905.1 Glandirana rugosa
CCTAGTCCATATCTACCCCAAAGGGAAAGTTCGATTACCAAGGCGTGTCACCGTGTTGTATGTGACAAATATTAGAGTTCCTTCCGTTCCTCGAAGAATAATTTGACCCAGAGGACCTTGGTCTTGGGAGAAACTCTGATGTTGATTGAGGGTCTAGAAGGGGGTAGACTAGATGGGGGAGAAGTACTTGTCTTGTTTCCTCTTTGGCGATTACAGAATCTTTTTCCTCAATGGACAGTACAAAGACAGGACTTGATAAAGGACTCAACCATAGTATGATCGGTAGTGTTTAACCCGGACCCGAACCCAGACTTTTTTTGAAAAGTCCGGGTTCGGGTCCGGGTCCTGGACACCCCAAAGTTCGGTACGGACCCGAACTTTACAGTCCGGGTTCGCTCAACTCTAACAGGAACTGCCTCTTACTCCATAACTTTATAGAGGCAAAAACATAAGACCAATTTGTGATGGCTAGTATGATACCAACTCAGGAAATAGTTCAGGACAGAAACATGACAGGTAACTCCTTTTTCTAAGACATTAGCGGTTTCTCCTTTGTTCTGTTCATGAAGAGGGGGTAGATCAGATGGGGGAAGATCTGGGAGTTAGTTGTAGTCTCAAAGAGGGTTCTGGTTCCAGGAGACCCAGTTTAATAAGAAGCTCCTTGCCTTCCTTGAGATTATAAACAGTGTATGTTGTGCCACTGTGCGGAACCATTAGCTTGAAAGGGAAACCCCATCTATACCTGATCCTGGCTGATTGTAGTATAGATGTAACCTCCTTCATACCTCTCCTTCTTTTCAGAGTGGCGGGGGGAGATATCTGGATACATTTGGATTCTAATGCCATCTAATTCTATGTTGGGCGTATTCCTTGATGCTCTAAGAATCTCCTCTTTTATGAGATAATCTTTGAGGCATAGAACAATGTCATTTTGTGACATCTTGCTTTTCTGTGCAGAACGGAGCAGATAAGAAGTAAGATGTCTCTGAGAGCAGAAACCCTGTTGTTTGCGCTTTGCAGACATGCACCGGATTGTTCCCCAGGGATAAAGGAATCAAATGAGCGTTTCTGCGAGTTGATAACTCTTACCATTTTAAGGTTATTCACAAACATACAAACATAAACACTTACCACTCAATTGGGTGTGTGGAAGGGAGTTCCCTATCTTACTTATGTCTCTCCATGACATATCCCTACCTGCCTAGGCTTCTTAATATCCCTACAAACTCCAAACTTTGTGGTCACACACGAGCTCCAAGCTTCGTGGTTTCTGCATGAGCTCCAAACTCCAATGCCTGCACGAGCTCCAAGCTCCAATGCTTCTCTCAGCACTACAATAGCGCTTGAGGCTTTTGTCTGAGAAGTGCGGGCAATCAAGTTCAACAATATGCAGTAAAACAGCTTATCGCATGGACCCCAAATGGACACGTCCTACCCCACAAATATACTAAATACTAAAAACACTGCTAAAATTATGGACAATATGAATTTTTTTTTGTTTCAAACTTTTTTATTGGAATATATAGTTGAAAACAAAGATATAGTTACATACATTTTGCAGTGTACCAATCAGACTTTGGGTATATATATGTCTTGAAACAGAAATTGAGTAGAGCAAAAATACAGAAATATAGACTTGATTACCTCTATGGAGGATTGTGCATTATACTACAGAAGAGAGTATGACCCTTATAAGACAATGTAGTGAGCAATTAATCAAGTCGGGGTTATCTGTAGAGAACCATTAATATCTACCTTTAATTGTAGGGCCTGGGGTAAGTAGGATTATGCAAATTTTTTCCCAGGGCGGATATCAAGACCCCTGAGCCGGCGGGCGGACTGACCATGGAACCGCCCCCCACCCCAATTAGGAACAATCTGTGGGATGGCGGGGGTATGTCCGTCCATCGCCTCCAGGTCCCGCCCTAGTCTCTGAACAAAGCCCAGACCTCAGTATTTTGGGTTTAACCACTTCCTTACTGGCCACTTAAACCCCCCTCCTGCCCGGACCAATTTTCAGTTTTCAGCGCTGTCGCTCTTTGAATGACAATTGCGCGGTCGTGCGACGTTGTACCCAAACAAAATTGGCGTCCTTTTTTTCCCACAAATAGAGCTTTCTTTTGGTGGTATTTGATCGCCTCTGCGTCATTTCTGATCGCCGCTATAAACAAAAAAAAGAGCAACAATTTTGAAAAAAAACAATATTTTTTTACTTTTTGCTATAATAAATATCCAAAAATAAAAAATAAAAAACAAATTTATTCATCAGTTTTGGCCGACATATATTCTTCTACATATTTTTGGTTAAAAAAATCGCAATCGGCGTTTATTGATTGGGTTGCGCAAAAGTTATAGCGTCTACAAACTATGGACATTGATTTATGGCGTTTTTATTATTTTTTTTTTTTTACTGGTAATGGCGGCGATCTGCGATTTTTATCGGTAATGCGATATCGGGGCGGACATGTCGGAGGTTTTTGACACTTTTTTGGTACCAATGACATTTATACAGCGATCAGAAATTTAAATGTCCACTGATTACTGTATAAATGTCATTGGCAGTGAAGGGGTTAACCTGCAGGGGGCAGTGAAGGGGTTAACTATGTTCCCTGGGTGTGTTCTAACTGTGGGGGGGCGGGGTTGACAGGGGCATGACAGATCTAACTGATCCCAGTGACAGGGATCAGTAGATCTGGCATGCCCCCCCTCACAGAACGGGGAACCGCCGTGTTTACTTCGGCCGTTCCCCGTTCCTCCTGTCTGTAAGGAGATCGCGGGTGCGCGCCCAGCACGAGCCGAATGGGAGGACGTCTATTGACGTCCTCCCGGCATTTTAGAGCCGCGCTGTAGCCGTCATTCGGCTATAGCGCGGATGCCAGGTAGTTAATCAATTATGTTAACCTATATTTCCTTTTCTGGAAACGTTACGAGATAAAGAAAAAAAAAAAAAAAAAAAGGGGAGATGTAAAGTGAGAACGGAGTAAGAAAAGAGCTACAATATGAATTTTAAGCAGATTTCCATGCAGTTCTCCTGAGCATCCGTAGAGGACATATGCACTGAAGCAGCTGCCACCCAGTTCTCTTCTAACTCTTAACCCATTATGAATCTGCTTTGGGATGGCGACCAAAAAAGGTGGCCTCTACCTACCCAATCTTCTGACACCACTAAAAGGTCCTACAACCTGACTTTACAACAAGTTAATAATACCTTTCTATCATTAAGTATGTATTCCCTGTATATTACTCCTATACTAACCTGTGCCGACACTTTCCGTTCCTCACCCCAGACACACACACAGAGCTCTGTGGGCAGCAATGCAGACAAAAGTCAACACATGGACACAGAATAAAGCATCACTCGTTCTTTATTTCCTGGTTCAGTATCTTAAATACAATACATTATCAAGATATGACCAAGCAATATTTACATTATGTCCTATACATATTTATCAGTATTTATGATTATATTTTGGTAAACATTTTTCGCCAAACCACCTAAAGTTATCTTTCTTATGTTCTTTATCATCTTTCCTATAATAATAATAACAATGTTGCCACATATTAAAACTTGTCAGTTAAAGAGCCAATGTTTAAGAAGCACTCGAAATTAAGTTATAGCACAGGACAAACTAAGTACATAATTAAGGGGGGATAGTTACAAGACCCTTGCACCCCCCAACCATTGGCTCAGAGAATATTTACTCCTCTAACCCTGCATACTCTTCTGCATATGTCAGTTGAATTTTTGGAATGTTTTCTTTATATAAACAATTGCTTATGTGTATTTTGCTCTCAGGAGTTAACCATTTGACCTTCGGAAGGTTTTACCCTATTTGTGACCAGGACAGTTCTTGGTATTCGGCACTGCACTGCTTTAACTGTGCGGTCATGCAACCAGAGGCGGCTCTTTAATTAGGCAAATAAGGCCTTGCACTCACGGGGACCTCAAGGCTGCCTAATTTGCCTAACGTGGGGTATGGAGTGTCTACCGGTGGGCGGCAGGGCTGTCTTTAAAAAGCAGCTGGCGGCGGTTAGTCTGGAGGGAGACTGACAGCGGGAAGCTCCGCGGCAGGTTTCCACAGCTGCACACAGTGCCCATCTGAGTAGGAAGTGGACGGGATTGTTTGACACTGCGGGGTTGCAACAGTGATGATTGCTCTGCCCCCCCTGCCAACTCTCAGTCAATCAGCATTCGGCACTATACTGTAACCCACCCCCCTTCCCTAGACCTTCACATATGACTCAGAAGAGTGGGCGGGATCGGAACGGGCAGGGGTCAAGACTGTTCCCTGTGCTTATTGTTTACCATAGCAGTAAGTACTGTAGCTGAAGCACATTTGTGTTTGCTTTGTAGAATCTGTACATTGCAGAAAGGAAATGCAATGCATACTAGCTCATTAGGCCTTTCTCTTGAAGGGTTTTTTTTTTTTTTAGAAGGTTTACAACCTCTTTAAAGGGGTGTGCTACATAAGGAATGCGGAGTTGAGGGGTGCGCTACGTATGGAATGAGGGGTTGAGGGGTGCGCTACATATGGAATGCGGGTTTGAGGGGTGCGCTACATATGGAATGTGGGGTTGAGTGGTGCGCTGTGTATGGAATGCGGGGGTTGAGGGGTGCGCTATGTATGGAGTGCGGGGTTGAGGGGTGCGCTACATAAGCAATGTGGGGTTGAAGGATGCATTATGTGCAAAGTGCAGGGTTGAGGGGTAAACTTTGTATTAAGTGTAGGGCTGAGGGCTGTGTACATCCAAGTTCTCCTTCTGTATTTACAACTGACAGTAGGGAGCTGCCAACAAGTGATGGAACTCCAGCAGCAGCACGGGCTCAATTGCCAGCTGCTTTGGGGCCCCCAACAATGATTGGGCCCTGGGCAGCTGCCCTATTTGCCCTGTGCTAAAGACTGCCATGCCTACAGTCTCTGATCATCTCCTTTAGTATGTCTAGCACTAAATAATATGCATAACCCTTTGGTGTGCCAGGGGCTGCAGCTGAGGCCCCCAAAATCTCAACAGTTGGACATACTGAGATGCAGTCTCCAAAGCAAGCTATACTGTATGTTTGCAAAATAGAGTCAGATCAAGAAAATGTTTTCCCAGTGTCCAATCAATAATAAAGATGGCCCCGTGCCCTGTAAAAGGCCGCATTGCTTCCTCCGCAAACATGCCCAGGGCTGGCATCAGCATTAGGTAGCCATCTAAGGGTGCCAGGATAGTGGAGGTGGTAAAATCTGAATCCCCAATGCTTCCTCTGTGTCTCCTCAGCACTCTCCAGCACTCCCTCAGTGCTCCCTTTTTGTAAGCCCTGGCATTCCAGCACTGCCTCCATCTCCCTGAGCACTTTTCAACATACCTTCCATTTCCCCTATGGTGCTACAGTGCTGGCTGAATAAAAAAAAGAAAAAAACAGAGGTGGAGGGGGAGCATCTATACTGCCAGGCCAGCTGTTGCTTACAAGCGCTGGCGGAAAGGGAGAGCATTGCCAAGCCTCAGAGATCCAGTTGGAAGGGATGCAGGCTACAGGAGGGGAGATAAGTTGGTAGGTTTGTCACAGGGGTTTGTGTGCAGGGACTCAAGAAAGGGTAATAAAGTGGCAGGGAGGTTCAAGGGTGGGAATAAGGGTGTTTTGTGGTGGGAGCCAGCTTAGTATGCAGCCTGTTTAAGTTGTTTTATGTATAGCACTGCCCAGTGTCCTCTGCAGGGACAGAGCAATCTCTTTCAGACAGACGGCACTTTTTTCTGACATGTTGGTGTGTTGCTATAGCTTTCAATTTGATGTGATAAGTTGCACTGAGTAAATACAGCTGGTTAAAACAAAAACGGTGTCTGTCTTCATTTCAGGCTGCAAATCAACAAAATGTGATTATTTTAAAGGGGGTGATTCTTTTCTATACCCAATGTATGCATTATATATATATATATATATATATATATATATATATATATATATATATATAGTTAATTTTAATTACTTTAATTATTTTTCTCATTTGGGGCGTAAGTGGGGCCTCGTGTCTAAGTTTTGTCTAAGGCCTCACCAAGCCTAGAGCCACCTCTGATTCGGCCTGTGTGTAGTCACACTAGATATATTCTGTAATGTATGTATGTTTCACTATAAAGGGAGCTGTTGTACTTGGATAATCAGTGAAGTGCTTGATTGAATAAGCATCCTACCTGATGGAACAGAACACAGTATGGGGGGGGGGGGGTGCCATTGTTTAGGCTACTGGTAAATGACACTGTACTATTACTGATTGCTGCTGGGAATCCAGTGCCATGGGTTGCTGTGATGGGTCATGCTGTCTACAGGACAGACTAATCCTGTGCTAAACCCATAGAGTCTATCTGCTGTGAGATACTGTGCTGAGAGAGCTACTGGGGACTGGGTAAAGTGCCATGAGAGGGCCATGTGCTTTAGGGCTGACCTGTGCTATATGCCAAGGCTGCTGGCACTATTCAAAAACTGAGCTGTTGTTCCTGGGAGCCTCTGTTCTACTGTTCTGGTCTGCTGTTCCAATAATGCTGCATCAGAGACTTCCAAGATACTGGAAGGAGGCTACAGACATTGTCCATCACCTAATCATAATGAGTGGTGGAAGGCTTATGGTCATTTGTTTCTGCTTGCTTTACTTTGTTCTTGGGATTACAAATATCCTCCATCGATCCCCTCTTTAGGCTATGTTTATTTCCTACATTGCCTTGGACTTGTATCTGCAGTATAACAAGAGTCCTATGACAAGACAACTGAAGATGATGAGGGAAAAAATCCTCCAAAAATGAGTATGATCTAAAGGCAAAGGAAACGGCACAGTGAAGGTTACTGTCATCAGTTATAATCATATTTACAATCTTGTCTGGGTTGGTTATGACAATCATCTAATAATGTTATCTAAAGGATCACATACAGTTTACATTGCACAGTGCAGTGATCCATGCAGGAAGCCCCTTTCCATTGCAGCATGTGTTTCCAACCTTCTCTATTGACACCCAGTCCCTAGTATGAATGGGATCCTAAGGTAAGGTGGCCTAAAATCTACAACTCTTTGGGACAGGAGGCAGACATTCAACATATAAAAATAATATAAACAGACTTCAATAAGAGGAACCATGATATGCATGTAGCACATATCACACCACCTGCCATACACCTGGAGCCGTGGCCAATAAGGTAGGTGTTACTTCATGTTGTACGGCTTGAAGTGTGGTAATATAAAATACTCCAGCACTCCACAGACAAACCTCTGCACAGCTAATGGGCATTAATGAAGCACCTAACCAACAATGTCTACTGAAGGGACCCAAGGTGACTTAGGGGCCATAGAGTGGAGCAGGGAAGGCATGAGGTGGGTGTGAGAATCCTAGGGGGAGCTGTTGTCAGGGGTCCCAGCCTCCAAGAGAAGAGGAGGGAAGGGTTAAGCATCAGGCAGAGAAGGGCCTTCAGAGTTCTGCTCTGGGCCTTAGTATATCTAGAGGGAGGAAAAGGTTTCGTGAAAAACCAGGCCCGGGATATCCAGTGAGGGGCTTTTGGGTCATTCTGGAGTGAGGGAGAGCATTGGAAGGCTCAGGGGCAACAGGGTGAACTTGTGATGCATTGTACTGTAGTCGTCAGAATAATGCAACAGAAAACAGTTATGTTACTTATTGAACAGATATAATTCTATTGAATTACCCAAAAGGGAACAAATCAGAGTAGTTCAGTGTTAGGAATACAATACATTTTAATGCTAATGCATATAGAAATTGGTACCAGAAGAGCAAAAAAATAGATGTCAAAGAGAAGAGTTTCCTATTATAAAGTCCACCTAATGCAGCTTCCTGTAATGGGATGGCAACATTGTTGCACTTCTTTATTTGAAACAGAGTTGCCTCTCTCCCGCAGAGCTGTGTCTGATTGCGCTACAATGGGACAAAACTTTGAGGTCCATAGACTGGGATCCTCCAACATTTTGAATGTAGAGTAAAAAGGCTGGATGTCTAGTGTTAGGGTAATCTAACATTCTTAACATAAACTCACCAGTTTTACCTGCTGATACAATTGACTGGATCCAGAGATTCCAAAATGTGGGATGAGACACAAGGCAGGTCACATTGTCTCCATCAGACTTGTAGGTGCTGATCACTGTCCAGGTATCATCCAAATCTTTAATTTCCGTAGTGTTTATATCATCTGAATGTGGGATCCAGGAGATCTCTGCAGCTGGGAATCCACCAATGGCTCTACACTTCAGAGATCCATCACTCTTTATATCCAGAGACACAGAGGGCTCAGCTGGGGGACAAAATGGGACTCATTACTAAACCATATATTACTAAATTATTGCTGCCAAAGGTTTATTAGATATACAGATAGCTCAAATCTTCTATGGAATATGGACAGTATGCACCCTTATTCCGCATCTTGGCTGTGACTGTATTAACTACTGAACATTGATTATAATAATGTCCATGTAGCCATGTGCTTAGCTAAGAATAAGAGTGAGAGAAACACTGGCTGCAGCTGCTCCCTGTAGCTGCTGCCCTGTGGGGTTGAACTGGTTAACAGCTGTATCAGTAAGAGGAGGGAACCGCAGGACACAGCTTCCTCTTGCAGTGAGGGGGACCAGAAATGGCACATCGATGTCTAGTGTGCACCACTACTGCTGCATATTAGCGGCCTGAGCAAGATCCTGAGGGCTGAGTTTGGGGGTGCCGACAAACAGAGTCATCTGGGAGCAGAGCAGAGAATGGACTAATTCCTGTGTGTGTGACCGAATGGTGAGCTGCAATATCACTGGTATTGGTGAGCTGCTGTTGTGGGGATTTACTATCTGCGATTTATAATACTGAGCCCTTTAGGAATTGACCATACTGCCATTTAGTAGCCTTATTGCTACCTGAAGACTTGACTGGGATTCAAGTGCATCAACGGTACCACTGGGCCCCAGTGCTTGTTGTCTGAAGATTTAGGATTAAAGACTGCCCTTTTACAGCTGCTACACAGGACTTTCACCTACAGTATTGCATATGCTAAGAGGTATCTCACAGGGGACATTGCACCATATCCTCGCCATTTTCCTAGAGTGCACTCTAGACTAGTTATAGTATTAATATTCACATTGTAGTTAATGCTTCTATGCTCTGGGTATTGCTGACTTTGCTGATTTATGTGTTAATTCCATTCTGGTAGTATGGAACTTTATTCTAAGTTACTTTGGCATAGTGATTATACTGTCTAGTAGGGATGGGCCAAACGACCCCTATTCGGCCCGCACCAGAACTTTCAAACAACTCAAAAGTCCGGAACCGAATAACGAACCCCATTGAACTCTATGGGACCCGAACTGGAAAAATCAAAAGTGCCCATTTGGAAGGCGTATATGCAAGTAATTGGGCATACAATGGTTATGGGGGTCCGGGTACTGCCCTGGGGGACATGTATTAATGAAGAAACAGTGTGTAAAAAACATCATTTTAAAATGAGCAGTGATTTATTCATGCTTAAAGTTTTCTTTATTTTGTAAGCAACGGCTTGGAGACCCAGTCTGTATGATGATGCCACAATGTAGTGCACTGGGAACAAGATTATAGATTTTTCAGATAAATTCTAGTGTCTCTTCCACAGACTTTGCCTTAACCAAGAATACCTCTATAACAAACTTAACCTTATAGAGGTACTCTTGATGAAACCAAGAATTGGACTGTTGCAGAAAAATTGGCCTTTGAGTGACGGTGGCGCCTTCACACCGTAACCCTATAGAGATACTCTTGATGAAAGCAAGAATTGGCCTTGCTGTCAAAAATGTAAATGATATGCACCTGTTAAATAGGTATGGAAAAATTGGTCTTTGGGTGTCTGTGGTGCCTTCACACTATAACCCTATTGAGGTGCTCTTGATGAAAGCAAGAATTGGTCTTGCTGTCAAAAATTGAAATAATATGCACCTGTCAAACAAATGCTAAAAATTGGTCTTTGGGTGTCTGTGGCGCCTTCACACCGTAACCCTATTGAGGTACCCTTGATGAAAGCAAGAATTGGCCTTGCTGTCAAAAATGTAAATGATATGCACCTGTGAAACAGGAAAATTGGCCTTTGGGTGGCGGTGGCGCCTTCACAATATAACCCTATTGAGATGCACTTGATGAAAGCAAGAATTAGCCTTGCTTTCAAAAATTGCAATGATATGGCCCTGTTAAACAGTTGCCTAAAAAATGGTCTATGGGTGGCTGTGGCACCTTCACACTGTAACCATATAGAGATATCCTTGATGAAAGCAAGAATTGGCCTTGCTGTCAAAAATTGAAATGATATGCATCTGTCAAACAGGTGGGAAAAAATGGTCTTTGGGTATTGGTGGCGCCTTCACACCGTAACCCTATTGAGGTACTCTTGATGAAAGCAAGAATTGGCCTTGCTGTCAAAAATTTAAATGATATGCACCTGTCAAACGGGTGTGGAAATATTGGTTTTGGTCGTCCGTGGTGCCTTTACACTGTAACCCTATACCCTATACTCTTGATGAAAGCAAGAATTGGTCTTGCTGTCAAAATTGAAATAATATGCACCTGTCAAACAGGTGCAGAAAAATTGGTCTTTGGGTGTTGGTGGCACCTTCACACCGTAACCCTATAGAGACACCCTTGATGAAAGCAAGAATTGGCCTTGCTGTCAAAAATTGAAATAATATGCACCTGTCAAACAGGTGTGGAAAATTTGGTCTTTGGTTGTTAATTGTACCCATGAAATCTACATCAAAAAAATTCTTCCAGACGAAATCAACACATTAGGTGTACTAGAAGTCCTGCAGATTCCACATCCCAAAAACACTTAATCAGCGACATTGGCATCAGGGGCTTCATAGCTAATCCAGGACTGATTCATTTTGATAACTGTCAGATGATAGACGCATCTAGGGAAAAAGAATCCCCTTAGAGAGCACAGCATTGGGGGTACAGTGTTAGCCAGCACTACAGAAGAAAAAGATTTGGGGGTGCTTATTTCAGATGATTGCAAAATGAGCAAACATTGTGACCAGGCAGTGGGAAAAGCAAATAGAATTCTGGGATGTATCAGTAGAGGGATCACCAGCAGGAGGAAGGAGGTTCTGATTCCTCTATATAGATCTTTAGTGAGACCTCACTTAGAATACTGTGTCCAGTTCTGGAGACCTCACTTACAAAAAGATATTGATAAGATAGAACGAGTTCAGAGACGGGTAACAAAAATGGTGAAAGGTCTGGGGGATAAAACATATCAAGAGCGACTTCAGGAACTTAATATGTACAGTCTGGAGGAAAGAAGGGAGAGTGGAGACATGATTGAAACCTTTAAATACATCAAGGGGATGAATAAGGTTCAGGAGGGCAGTCTTTTCAATATGAAACCAAAATCAAGAACACAGGGACCTCAAACTAACTGGAGGGAAGTTCAAAACAAATCTTAGAAAGTATTATTTTACTGAAAGGGTGGTTGATGATTGGAATAAACTACCAACAGAGGTTGTGAGACAGTCAACAGTAAATGGCTTCAAACATGCTTGGGATAAACATAAATCTATAGTCAGACAACAAGGTTAATGTAAAAAAATAAAAATAAAAAAGGGGCAGACTCGATGGACTACTCAGTCTATTTCTGCCGTCACTTTTCTATGTTTCTATGTCTGTGGACAGATGCGTTCTATCATCGGTAACAAAACCTCCAGCAGCACTGAATGCCCATTCGGAAAGCATGCTGGGGCATTCTAGGCAACTTGCATTCTGGGCAAGTTCTGGACAGTGGTCTATTCTCATGACCCAGTAAGCCAGTGGATCGTCGACTGGAAAGCGCTCCATCTCTGTTTTCTCCAACTAGATAATCTTCCACCATGTGATGCAGACGCTGCCGATGGGATGTGGAAGCTGACAGCCCTGGACGGTGATGACTAAAAAAATTGTTAAATGCATCACTTAGGCGGCCGCCTTCTCCACCGCTCTCTTGAACAGAAGCCTCAAAATTATGTTTTCCACGACACTGTAACCTACCAGAGTTGGGAAAAGCGTTAGATAAACTCCTCTTTAAGGTGTCTTCAAGAGATTTCATCTTCTGCACTCTCTGTGGGGACGGTATGAGTTCTGAGACTTTCTCCTTGTAACAGTGGTCGAGGAGGGTTGCCAGCTAATAGTGATCTGTCTCCTTTATGTGACGCATCCTTGAGTCCTTTCGCAGGCTTTGATGCATTAAGGAGCCCATACACCGCAAATTTACAAAGGCATGAGAAGCAGACTCCTCAGAGCCACTGAGGATTACAGTATCTGGGACTGCCTCGTCCCAGCCAAATACTACTCCCAAGGGTTCCAGAGATGGAAAACCATCTTTTACTGTTTGACATATGTATTCTTCTGCTTTAATGCCTCCAAAACTTCCAGAATCCTCCTCCTCATCCCTCTCCTCTTGTGTGGTCTGTGGCGTAGGAACAATGGTGTCTGCATAAAATGGGCCTTGAGAGGAAAAGAAGATCTCCTCTTCCTCCCACTGGTCTGCCTCGAGTACCCTGTCCATAATGCCATGCAGAGTCTGCTCCAGCAGGAACACAACAGGGATTGTGTCACTGATGCATGCATTGTCACAGTTCACCTGTCCTTGTGGCCTCCTCAAATGGTGACAGTACAGTGCATGCATCTTTTATGAGCAGCCATTGGTGTGGGGAAAAACTGTTGTTGGGCAATACTCACACAGGTACTTGTTGACGGCCCTCCGATGCATGTGCAACCGCTGCAGCATTGCCAAAGTCGAGATCCACCTGGTGGGCATGTCACAAATCAGGCAATTTATGGGCAGGTGTATGACCATCTGAAATGGCTAAAGACTAAAGTTGAGCGAACCCGGACTGTAAAATTCGGGTCCGTACCGAACTTTGGGGTGTCCGTGCCCCGAACCCGATCCCGGAAATTAAAAAAAAAGTCCGGCATCGGGTTCGGTATTCGAGTATTTTTGGAGCCTTTTCTATAGCTGTTGGGCAGCCAATCAACAAGCTCTTCACTAGTTTGCCCTTAGAAGCCATCACAGCCATGCCTACTAATGGCATGGCTGTGATTGGCCAGTGCATCATGTGACCCAGCCTCTATATGGGGCTGGAGTCCCCATATAGGGAAACGTTCCTGTTGGTGCTCTGAGGGAGAGATTCTCATTCTAAAACAATCTACTACTGCATTAGAGAAACGTTCCTGTTGGTGCTCTGAGGGAGAGATTCTCATTCTAAAACCATCTACTACTGCATTAGGGAAACTTTCCTGTTGGTGCTCTGAGGGAGAGCTTCTCATTGTAAAACCATCTACTACTGCATTATGGAAACATTCCGGTTGGTGCTCTGAGGGAGAGATTCTCATTCTAAAACCATCTACTACTGCATTAGGGAAACGTGCCTATTGGTGCTCTGAGGGAGAGATTCTCATTCTAAAACCATCTACTTCTGCATTAGGGAAACGTTCCTGTTGGTGCTCTGAGGGAGAGATTATCATTCTAAAACCATCTACTACTGCATTAGGGACAGGTTCCTGTTGGTGCTCTGAGGGAGAGTTTATCGTTCTAAAACCAACTACTACTGCATTAGGGATAGGTTCCTGTTGGTGCTCTGAGGGAGAGTTTATCGTTCTAAAACCATCTACTACTGCATTAGAGAAACGTTCATGTTGGTGCTCTGAGGGAGAGATTCTCATTCTAAAACCATCTACTACTGCATTAGGGAAACATTCCTGTTGGTGCCCTGAGGGAGAGATTCTCATTCTAAAATCATCTACTACTGCATTAGGGAAACGTTCCTGCTGGTGCTCTGAGGGAGAGATTATCGTTCTAAAACCATCTACTACTGCATTAGGGACAGGTTCCTGCTGGTGCTCTGAGGGAGAGTTAATCGTTCTAAAACCATCTACTACTGCATTAGAGAAACGTTCCTGTTGGTGCTCTGAGGGAGAGATTCTTATTCTAAAACTATCTACTACTGCATTAGGGAAATGTTCCTGTTGGTGCTCTGAGGGAGAGATTCTCCTTTTAAAACCATCTACTACTGCATTAGGGAAACGTTCCTGTTGGTGCTCTGAGGGAGAGATTATCATTCTAAAACCATCTACTACTGCATTAGGGACAGGTTCCTGTTGGTGCTCTGCGGGAGAGATTATGGTTCTAAAACCATCTACTACTGCACTAGGGAGACATTCCTGTTGGTGCTTTGAGGGAGAGTTTATCGTTCTAAAACCATCTACTACTGCATTAGGGACAGGTTCCTGCTGGTGCTCTGAGGGAGAGTTTATCGTTCTAAAACCATCTACTGCTGCATTAGAGAAACGTTCCTGTTGGCGCTCTGAGGGAGAGATTCTCATTCTAAAACCATCTACTACTGCATTAGGGAAACGTTCCTGTTGGTGCCCTGAGGGAGAGATTCTCATTCTAAAACCATCTACTACTGCATTAGGGAAATGTTCCTGTTGGTGCTCTGAGGGAGAGATTATCATTCTAAAACCATCTACTACTGCATTAGGGACAGGTTCCTGTTGGTGCTCTGCGGGAGAGATTATGGTTCTAAAACCATCTACTACTGCATTAGGGAAACGTTCATGTTGGTGCCCTGAGGGAGAGATTATCATTCTAAAACCATCTACTACTGCATTAAGGACAGGTTCCTGTTGGTGCTCTGAGGGAGAGTTTATCGTTCTAAAACCCATCTACTACTGCATTAGAGAAACGTTCCTGTTGGTGCTCTGAGGGAGAGATTCTCATTCTAAAACCATCTACTACTGCATTAGGGAAACGTTCCTGTTGGTGCCCTGAGGGAGAGATTCGCATTCTAAAACCCTCTACTACTGCATTAGGGAAACGTTCCTGTTGGTGCTCTGGGGGAGAGATTCTCATTCTAAAACCATCTACTACTGAATTAGGGAAACGTTCCCGTTGGTGCTCTGAGGGAGAGATTCTCATTCTAAAACCATCTACTACTGCATTAGGGAAACGTTCCTGTTGGTGCCCTGAGGGAGAGATTCTCATTCTAAAACCCTCTACTACTGCATTAGGGAAACGTTCCTGTTGGTGCTCTGGGGGAGAGATTCTCATTCTAAAACCATCTACTACTGAATTAGGGAAACGTTCCCGTTGGTGCTCTGAGGGAGAGATTCTCATTCTAAAACCATCTACTGCTGCATTAGGGAAAAGTTCCGGTTGGTGCTCTGAGGGAGAGATTCTTATTCTAAAACCACCTACTACTACATTAGGGAAACGTTCCTGTTGGTGCTCTGAGGGAGAGATTCTCATTCTAAAACCATCTACTACTGCATTAGGGGAATGTTCCTGTTGGTGCTCTGAGGGAGAGATTATCATTCTAAAACCATCTACTACTGCATTAGGGACAGGTTCCTGTTGGTGCTCTGAGGGAGAGTTTATTGTTCTAAAACCATCTAATACTGCATTAGGGAAAGGTTCCTGTTGGGACTCTGAGGGAGAGATTATCTTTCTAAAACCAACTACTACTGCATTAGGGAGAGGTTCTTGTTGGTGCTCTGAGGGAGAGTTTATCGTTATAAAGCCATCTCCTACTGCATTATGGAGAGGTTCCTGTTGGTGCTCTGTGGGAGAGTTTATCATTCTAAAACCATCCACTACTGCATTAGGGAGAGGTTCCTGTCGGTGCTCTGAGGGAGAGTTTATCGTTCCAAAAACATCTACTACTGCATTAGGGAGAGGTTCCTGTTGGTGCTCTGAGGGAGAGTTTATCATTATAAAACCATCTCCTACTGCATTGGGGAGAGGTTCCTGTTGGTGCTCTGAGGGAGAGTTTATCGTTCTAAAACCAACTACTACTGCATTAGGGACATGTTCCTGTTGGTGCTCTGAGGGAGAGATTATCGTTCTAAAACCATATACTACTGCATTAGGTAGAGGTTCCTGTTGGTGCTCTGAGGGAGAGTTTATCGTTATAAAACCATCCACTACTGCATTAGGGAGAGGTTCCTGTTGGTGCTCTGAGGGGGAGATTATTGTTCTAAAGTCATCTCATACTGGTGTAGGGAGAGGTTCCTGCTGCTGGTGTGAGCGGTGCATTTCTTGCACAAAAATAAAAAGTGCATCTACAATTTTCTTTTTTATTTTTAAATAAGAATAATAATTTATTATTCTTTTTTTTGTATTAATAAATAGTGCTACATAGTACATTTGTGTCCAGAATGAGGAGAGCGTCAAATAAGGGACGTGGTGGTGGTCGCAGTGCTGCTGGTGTTGGTGGTGTTGCTGATGCTCCTGTTTCAAGGAGAAGACGTGGTTGATCTGTGCCAGCTACACGCACAAGTGAAACACCTTCCTCAGGTAGCTGATAGAATCTTCAACGTTATGTGGTACTGCATTAGGGAAAGGTTCCTGTTTGTGCTCTGAGGGAGAATTTATCGTTCTAAAACCAACTACTACTGTATTAGTGAAGGGTTCCTGTTGGTGCTCTGAGGGAGAGATTATAGTTCTAAAACTATCTACTACTGCATTAGGGACAGGTTCCTGTTGGTGTTTGAGGGAGAGATTATAGTTCTAAAACCATCTACTACTGCTTTAGAGAGACGTTCCTGTTGGTGCTCTGAGGGAGAGTTTATCGTTCTAAAACCATCTACTACTGCACTAGGGAGAGGTTCCTGTTGGTGCTCTGAGGGAGAGATTATCATTCTAAAACCATCTACTACTGCATTAGGGAGACGTTCCTGTTGGTGCTCTGAGGGAGAGTTTATAGTTTTAAAACCAACTACTATTGCATTAGGGAGAGGTTCCTGTTGGTGCTCTGATGGAGAGTTTATCGTTCTAAAACCATCTACTACTGCATTAGGGAAAGGTTCCTGTTGGTGCTCTGAGGGAGAGTTTATCGTTCTAAAACCATCTACTACTGCATTAGGTAGAGGTTCCTGTTGGTGCTCTGAGGGAGAGTTTATCGTTCTTAAACCATCTACTACTGCATTATTGAGAGGTTCATGTTGGTGCTCTACGGGAGAGTTTATCGTTCTAAAACCATCTACTACTGCATTATGGAGAGGTTCCTGTTGGTGCTCTGAGGGAGAATTTATAGTTATATAGCCATCTCCTACTGCATTAGGCAGAGGTTCCTGTTGGTGCTTTGAGGGGGAGTTTATCGTTCTAAAACCATCCACTAATGCATTAGGGAGAGGTTCCTGTTGGTGCTATGAGGGAGAGTCTATCGTTCTAAAACCAACTACTACTGCATTAGGGACAGGTTCCTGTTGGTGCTCTGAGGGAGAGTTTATCCTACTAAAACCATCTACTACTGCATTAGGGAGAGGTTCCTGTTTGTGCTCTGAGGGAGAGTTTATCGTTCTAAAAACATCTACTACTGCATTAGGGAGAGGTTCCTGTTGGTGCTCTGAGGGAGAGTTTATTGTTATGAAGCCATCTCCTACTGCATTAGGGAGAGGTTCCTGCTTGTGCTCTGAGGGAGAGATAATCTTTATAAAACCATCCACTACTACATTAGGGAGTGGTTCCTGTTTTTGCTTTGAGGGAGAGTTTATCATTCTAAAACCATCCACTAATTTTTTTAATTCTTTTATTTAAAATGTTTCAATAAATAAATACAAAGTTTCAACAAAAAGTCATAATTTCCACAATTTTTACATAAACACAAAATACAAAATACAAAGCAAATTTACATATTTCCACAAAGACCCTCCCACATCCACCCATTCCTTTTTTTTTTTTTATTCCACCCACTTTACCCTCTCCCATTTACATAAATCACCACAAACCACCCAAAATTTTATTCAAAAAACAGTAACAGTCAAAAAACACCTTTCCCTCAACCCTATCCCTACACCAACAATAATTAAATCCTGACACTCTCCTTCACGCTTTCCCTTTATCCAAGCAATACTTCCTGAAAAGAAAAACAAAAAACCATTAAAGACATACACAAAATTTATATCCAAAATTTCCAATGTTTAAAAAACCAAGTGCCTTGTGCCTCCACCAAACCATAT
>BLSH010181367.1:236114-250115 GCA_018402905.1 Glandirana rugosa
GTCCGGGTGGACGGTGATGTAAACGGGTCACACGTCAATCGCTCTATATCGTAGGGACGGGCACGAATGACCAGGTGCATAGTCACCAATACACCTGGAACGGTGTCTACCGTAACGCGTCCCGTGTGAACTAGAACAGGGCTGAACAAACACGTCTCTACCGAGCAGACCTTTTCATCACCGCCGACCCTTGGTGCATGACACCCTGTCGGTGGCGGTAGTCCAAAAATTTTGACAGGCACAGGTGGTCTACCTTACTCTCGTGAAGTTTCCGGTCCTTAAAACTTTACGACCGTAAGTCCCAGCTTACAGCTCTCCATCTCCCAAACACTGGAGAGAAAGAGGAAGTACCCCCCTACCCACCCGCGATCCCTGGCCCTGAATGCCAGCATTTCAAAATTCCTGGCCTTTGAAGTGCTCTCATTCCATCTGGTGGACACGGACAGTTTTAAAAACCTGATGGCGGTGGCTGTCCCACAGTACGTGGTTCCCAGCCGCCACTACTTTTCCAGACGAGCCATCTCTGCACAAACAAGTCGGGACAAGATCAAGTGTGCCCTGCGCAATGCCATCTGTGGCAAGGTCCACATAACCACTGATACGTGGACCAGTAAGCACGGGCAGGGATGCTATATCTCGCTAACTGCACACTGGGCAAATGTAGTGGCAGGTGGGCCTGAGGCGGCTAGCCGTTTGGCGCATGTCCTTCCGCCACCGAGGATTGCAGGGCATTTCTCTTTGCCTCCTGTTGCCTCCTCCTCCTACTGTGCTTCTTCCTCCTCCACCTCAACCACCTCCTCATCCGCTCAGCGTAACACCTTCCCCACCAACTTCAGCACACCCAGGGGGAAACGACAGCAGGCTGTTTTAAAACTGATATGTTTGGGGGATAAACCCCACACTGTGCAGGAGCTATGGACGGGCATTGAACAACAGACCGATGAGTGGTTGTTGCCACTGAGCCTCCAGCCCGGCCTGGTGGTGTGCGATAATGGGCGAAATCTCGTAGCAGCTTAGGGCCTAGCCGGTTTGACGCACATCCCTTGCTTGGCGCATGTGCTGAATTTGGTGGTGCAGAAATTTCTAAAAAACTACCCGGATATGTCAGAGCTTCTGCAGAAAGTGCGGGCCGTCTGTGCGCGCTTTCGGTGTTTTCACCCTGCGGCTGCTCGCCTGTCTGCGCTGCAGCGGAACTTCGGCCTTCCCGCTCACCGCCTCCTATGCGACATGCCCACAAGGTGGAACTCCACCTTGCACATGCTGGAGAGACTGTGCGAGCAGCAGCAGGCAATAGTGGAGTTTCAGCTGCAGCATGCAGGGGTCAGTCGCTCTGTGGAACAGCACCACTTCACCACCAACGAGTGGGCCTCCAAGCGAGACCTGTGTACCATATTGCGGTGTTTCGAGTACTCCACCAACATGGCCAGTGCCGATGACGCTGTTCTCAGCGTTACTATCCCACTTCTATGTCTCCTTGAAAAAACACTTCAGGTGATGATGGAAGAGGATGTGGCACAGGAGGAGGAGGAAGAGGGGTAATTTCCACGATTATCAGGCCAGTAATTCACAAGTGGCTCGGAGGGTGGGTTCCTGCACCAGCATAGGCCAGGTCAAAAATGTTAAAGCCAGGGGACAGTTCTGGAGGATGAGGAGGACGAGGATGATGAGGAGGAGGAGGAACTGTGTTCACAGCAGGGTGGCACCCAACGCAGCTCGTGGGCATCACTGGAGCATGGCTGGGGGGATACGGAGGATACGGATGATACACCTCCCACAGAGGACAGCTTGTCTTTGCCTCTGGGCAGCCTGGCACACATGAGCGACTACATGCTGTAGTGCCTGCTCAACGACATTTTAACTTGTGCTGATTACTGGGTGGCCACCCTGCTGGATCCCCATTACAAGGACAACGTGCCACCCTTAATTCCCTCACTGGAGCGTGATCGGAAGATGCGCGACTACAAGCGCACTCTGGTAGATGCGCTGCTGAGGGCGTTCCCAAATGACACCGGGGGCTCAGTGGAAGCACAAGGTGAAGGCAGAGGAGGAGGAAGAGGTCACCAACGCAGCTGTGGCACAGCCAGCACCTCAGAAGGCAGGGTTAATCAGGAAATGTGGAAAAGCTTTGTCAGCAGCATGCCACCTTAAACAGCACCACCAGCTGATAGGCAACGTCTTAGCAGGAGGCCTACACGTACTGACTGATGGGTCTGCCCCATTCAACTTCTGGGTCTCCAAATTGACCACATGCCCTGAGATTGCCCATTATGCCTTAGAGGTGCTGGCCTGCCCTGCAGCCAGTGTATTGTCTGAACGTGTGTTTAGTACGGCAGGGGGCGCTATCACAGACAAGAGCAGCCACCTGTCCACAGCCAACGTGGACAAGCTAACCTTTATTAAAATGAACCAGGCATGGATCCCACAAGACTTGTCTGTACCTTGTGCAGAATAGACATTTAGACTGGCCTCACGCAGCCATTGGTATCCTTTTTTTTTTGAATATGTCTAAATATTTTGGGGGCTACCCCAATTCTAAAAAAAAACAAACAAACAAAAAACAGTGTTGGCTACCTCCTCCTCCTCCACCGCCACCTCCACCTACACTGCCACGGTCACGGCCTAGTCAACCTCTAGGCTCCTACTCCACATCCACCTCCTCCCATTTTTATTTTTTTTATGTGATTGTAAGTTAATTCCCTATCCACATTTGTTTGCAGGGCACTTGTCCTACTCTTACCCCCATTTTGCTTCCTTTTGCAGCCTTCTAGCCCTTCCACTTTTTTACAGCCATTTTTGTGCCCAAACGTTCGAGTCACCATTGACTTCAATGGGGTTCGGTGTCCGGGGTCAAGTTTGGATCGAGTTCGGTGCCGAACCCGAACGGTCTCACGAGGTTCAGCCGAACCCGATGAACTCGAACATCCAGGTGTCCGCTCAACTCTACTAAATACTCTTTTGACCTGCTTTAGCAGATCTTGCAACCCTGGGTGCTTATTTAAGAAATGCTGCACAACCACATTTAGGACATGTGCCAGGCATGGCACATGTGCCAACTTTCCCTGTCCTCCGTCTAGAGCGGAGAGGAGGTTTGTGCCATTATCGCACACTACCATTCCTGGCTCCAGGTGACGTGGCATTGACCACCTCTGCGCCTGCCCCTGCAGAGCTGCAAGAATCTATGCTCCAGTGTGGTTCCTGTCTCCTAGAAAACGAGCTGAAGCACTGCATGGCACCTTATATCCTGACTCATTGAATAGCCCCTTGAACGCTTAGGGGATACTTGTGGTTCACAGGACAATTCAGTAGAGGAGGGCATGGAGGAGGAGGGGGTAGAGCTGACAAATCTCGCATCATCACCACTAGCTATATGGAGACGTGGCAGCACTGAGCCCTGTCCTGCATCCTTCCAAGTTGCAAGCAGAGTTACCCAGTGTGCTGTAAATTAAATATTTTGTCCCTGACCACGCTTGCTGGACCACGTGTCAAGAGTAATGTGGACTTTGCGGCTGACTGCCTTGCCCAACGAAGCCACAACATTGCCTTCCACGTGGTGGTACAGAGCTGGAATAGCCTTACGTGAAAAGAAATAGCGACTGGGAATCTGCCATTGTGGTACAGCACATTCTGCAAATTCACAGAAGGGGGTAGAATCCACCAGTGTCAGGAAAAGACTGTTTCCTAGCCTTTCAGCTGTGGTGCGCACGCCTGTGCGTGTTCGTGTGCGCCCGTGCGTGCGCACGTGCCGGAATCAGCGTTTGGTGGCCCTATTTCAGTCAGCAGAGCCCTGTAGCCAGTGCTGTCCGCTCTACAGCGTTCCCTGCACCTGTGACCCCCCGGTGAATACTTCTGTGTGACTTCCTGTTCCTGTGACCCCGGCTATTCCTTTGTACCTGGTGATATCTGCTTGCATCTGACCCCGGCTTGTTTACGACCATCCGTTTGCCTGCTCCCTCTGTATTTCTGTTGCCAGCACGTTGCCGACCCTGCCTGTACCCGACCATCCGTTTGCCTGATCCCGTTGTACCGCACCGCCTGCCAGTTGCCAACCCGGAGTGAACCACTACTCTCCTGTCTTGCACGAGCTACCCTGGACTTCTCCTTACCACCTGAAGATTGTCCAGCCCTCGTGCCCCCCTGTGCTCCAGGACTCCCTGTTCACACTACCAGGGGTTCTCGAACCAGGGCCGCAAGAGAGGTTGCCCCCGCATAAACCAGATTCTACCACCAGGTACGTGACAGAAGCGGACAGCCATGTCAGGGTCTGCGCCGGGGCCCTCTCCCATGGAAGAGCTATGCACACACCTTGCTGGACTAACCCAAGCAGTGCAAAACCTGCAGGAAGGATACGCACGCCTGGAAGATCAAGTTCAGGACTTGGCCACTCCTAATCCCTCCAGCAGGGCGCCCACATCTCCCCGTACAACAGTGACTCTGCCCACGGAGCCTATGGTACCTACGCCTGAGCGGTTTACGGGGGACCGCAGGAAGTTCAGGGCCTTCCGCAGTGCCTGCTATCTGTATTTCGCTCTCCAGCCCCACACGTTCTCCTTGGAGGCCACCAAAGTTGGCCTGGTAATATCCCTCCTCCAGAACGACCCACAGGCCTGGGCTCATCGGCTACTGGAGCAAAAGGCCCCTGAGGTCTCCACTTTGGATGGATTCTTCAAGGCTATGGCCCAGCTATATGAGGATCCACACCTGGCAGCCACCTCAGAATCTACGCTCCATGCCCTCCAGCAGGGTGGCCACCCTGTGGAGGACTATGTATCTGAGTTCCAGCGTTGGAACGCGGATACCTCTTAGAATGGTGCGGCCCTCTGCCACCAGTTACGGCTGGGACTTTCCAAAGCGCTCAAGGATGAGTTGGCACGTGTCGGGGTTCCTCATACCCTGAAAGCACTCATTAATCTGGCCATCCAGATAGACCGTCGCTTGCGGGAGCGCAGCGCAGAGAGGGCCACAGTGTCCCTGCGTCCTTCCTGGATGCCTCCCCAAGCACCTACCCTTCCAGGTCCCAGCTCAGCGGCAACCTCCTCTCCACGAAATCATCCTGAGTCTAGGCGGTCTAGTTTTTCCGCCCATCCTTATCCCTGGAAGAACGCCAGCGGCGGATGGATGGTAATTTGTGCCTCTACTGCGGCAGCTCGGGGCATCTCAGTAGTTGCTCCGCCAAGACTGGCAAGAAACTTACTCCAGTCCTTGGGGAGGTGTTATCCCTGCCGGGTTCTCAGCCGCACCTGACCCTCCACATCTTGCTGCAGCTCCCCAAAAAGGACATTCAAGTGTCGGCCATCCTGGATTCGGGGGCATGCAGCTGCTTTATAGACTTGTCATTTGCTGCCCAGCATCGGGTCCCTCTCAGGCCCAAGGAACGCCCACTGTCGATCCGTTTGGCCGATTGGTCAGCTATGAAGTCAGGCGCAGTGACTCAGGAAACCTTTCCTTTGCCGGCCCGGATGGCCGAAGGCCACACCGAGTTACTGGTGCTGGATGTCATCGCTTCCCCTTTGAGTCCTGTGATCCTGGGCCTCCCGTGGCTCAGAGCACACAGTCCTCACATTGATTGGAACGTGGGTGAGGTCCGGTTCCGGTCCCCATACTGCCGGAATAACTGCTTCCCACCATCCCAGATAGCACCGCCAGTGGTGCTCTCCATCAACCCCGACCCAGACCAGGAGACTCGCCTTGCTATTCCCGAAGCGTACCAGGACTTCTGGGACGTCTTTAGTAAGAAGGGAGCAGAAACTCTACCTCCACATCGGCCATACAATTGTCCAATAGACCTGCTGCGTGGGGCCGAGATTCCTTTCAGCAGAATATTCCCGCTCTCCGAAGTGGAGTTTGCGGCTCTCAAAGCCTACATAGAGGAAAACCTACAGAAGGGTTTTATCAGGCCTTCCACATCCCCAGCAGGAGCTGGGATCTTTTTTGTTGAGAAAAAGGATCACACTCTCCGGCCATGTATCGACTGCCGGGATCTTAACAAGATCACAATCAAAAACAGATACCCCCTGCCTCTGGTTCCGGAGCTGTTTCAGCGCCTCAGCTCTGCAGCCGCGTTTACCAAGCTGGATCTTCGGGGGGCCTACAATCTGATCCGCATACGGGAGGGGGATGAATGGAAGACGGCTTTTCACACACGATTTGGCCACTTCGAATATTTAGTCATGCCCTTCGGGCTGTGCAATGCCCCGGCCACTTTCCAGCATCTGGTCAACGATATCTTCAGGGACTTTCTTGATCAATTTGTGGTAGTATATCTGGACGATATCCTGATCTTCTCCCCCTCCCTAGAGGAACACCGGAAACATGTCAGGCATGTACTCAGCCGCCTACGACAGCACGGCCTGTATGCCAAGGCCAAAAAGTGTGCCTTTGAATGCACAGAGATCGCTTTCTTGGGGTTCCATATCTCCACTTCTGGCACAACAATAGATTCCCAAAAAGTTGCAGCTATTGTGGACTGGCCCCCACCGGCGGACAAGAAGGCGGTACACCGCTTTGTTGGCTTTGGCAATTTTTATAGAAAGTTCATCCAGGGTTTTTCTGCTGTTATCTCCCCGATAACGCAGCTAACCAAACAAAATACCCACTTCGCCTGGACCCCAGAAGCACAAAGTGCCTTTCAGACCTTAAAAAGACCCCTCCCCGGTTCCGGCGCCTCATGTGTGAGGAGTGAAAGCACTCAGCTCCGCTCCCTCAGGCCCAAAACGGCATTCAAGAACGGGACTCAGCTCCTAAAAACCCCCAGGACCAAGCGCGGAAGACCCCTAGCACCTGATGGACAAATTTCTTACCGCCCCCAGGTCTGAATCTTCGTCCCCGGGCCGAACGAACTCACAGAGCCCGCTGGCTGTGTGCACCAAGATGGCGGCCGCCACGGATCAGGCTCCAGTCACAATGGACACGCAGGCCCCAGAGCCTCAAAACCCTGCACCGCCCAACGAATACTCAAAAATCGCCCAGGCAGTGGCTGCCGTCCTGCTCCCTAACATCACCCAGGTGGTGGACGCAGCGGTACAAGCAGGTATGTCCCAGCTTCGGAGGGATCTAGGGGACCAAGCGCGCAGGCTCTCTGCCGCAGAAGCCAGAATTTCAGACATTGATGACGAGATTTATCAAATTAATGGCACCCTAGAAAAGCATGACAATGCATTTGCAGCCATCCAGGATAAACTCGAGGATTTAGAAAATAGATCCAGAAGGAGTAACCTGAGGATCATAGGCCTACCAGAGAACTGCCCCAATAACGCTCTCATACATCTATGTTCATCACGCATCCCTGAAGCGCTCGGCCTGCCTGCACCCTGCACTGTAGAACGAGCACACAGAGTGGGCCCTCCTGATTCCAACCGCAAATCTCCTAGAGCAGTTATAGTAAAATACCTTAATTACGCTGATAAGCTTGCAGTACTACAGGCATTCAGGAGATCCTGCAACCTTAGAATCGAAGGAGCCAATCTATTAATCTTTGCGGATTACTCCGCCGAAGTCTCAAAGAAGCGCAAAGCCTTTCAAGCGGTTTGCACGGAACTATTCAAACAAAATATCCGATTCTCCCTGGCCTTCCCGGCAATCCTACGTATTCAATCCTCTAATGGCGAGCAACTAACTTTTCAAACACCCAGAGAGGCAGAGGCTTACCTCCGATCCAATTCGACCAGAACACCAAGCCCCTCCACCTCCCAGGGCTCAATTTCACCAAATTCCAGGGAACAACGAAGCCCCAGGAAAGACCCAGGAAAACAATTGCGCCCAAACAACAATGGGGTCTCAACCCCAATCCACACTTAAACCACTGTTTCCTTTTCAGGGCAACCACCATTTGCAACTCCAGCCCCAACTGGGTCCCTCGCCCTAAAAGAGAACTTCTTCCTGGATCCTAGGACCAAATCCTACCTACGAACTTTCTCCATTCCTGGCTGAGCCTTCCCCAACAACGCTTATACTTATTAGTGCCTGAAGAGTGGACTAGCCGCACCAGAAAACACAGCACTTGAGGAAAAAAGTGAAGTATAGAAAGTTTATGATGTTGTTTGTATTAATGCCATTTCTTGCTTTTTACAGCCCCCCATTCCGGATTCTTCTACACATTCTGCTGAGAGAAGCTACCGATGTTCAACCCAGCGAGTCTAGATCCCCTACTCTACTAAAACGTGAGTCCTTCTTACACAATACACACGAGCTCCATAGGCAATACCACAGAACCCCTCTCAACCGCCCACATTCATTCGGATAGTCACCTGGAATGTTAAAGGGCTACGCTCCCCCTCTAAACGAGCAAAAATCCTCAGACACCTTAAACGCCTCCGCGCCGATGTGGCCCTGCTTCAGGAGACTCACCTCGGTGCAGACGAGTTTCACCGTCTCCAAAAATTCTGGGTCGGAGGAGTATATGGCTCCCCGGCGGTAGGCAGAAAAGCCGGAGTAATAACACTAATACACAAGAATTTCCAGTCCACCATTGTAGATGCTAACCACGACTCCCTAGGCCGCAAAGCGACAATACATCTCAAGCTCCAATCCAAAGAACTCCTGATTTCCAATATCTACGCACCAAATTCACCCACACTGAAATTCTACCAAGAGACCACTAGATGGCTCCTGAGCAAACCAAACATTCCCCATTTAGTAGAATGAACCCAGAGGAGGACAGGTCTCCCCACAAAGCCCCACCACGAAGCTCTCTTGGTCAGAGATCCCCCACTCAATTAGAGCAGTTCGCATCAGCTTCCAATCTAATTGACACTTGGCGCCTATCCCACCCCACAGACAGAGAATTTACGTTCTACTCTCCCCCACATGGGACTTTCACGAGAATTGACTACATTTTTGCCACCCATTCCATGCTCCAGCATATTAAGGAATCCAACATCCATGACATAGCCATATCTGATCATAGCCCAGTATCAATCACAATTTCAGACTTCACAACCACTACCTCCCCTAACATTTGGAGATTCCCCTCATACCTGGCGGGAGACTCTCACTTACAAGAGGTCCTCCACGCAGCCTGGGAGGACTACTCCTTCAGCAACAACACCCATCTCGACAACCCGAACTTATTTTGGGATGCAGGGAAGGCAGTCCTGCGGGGCAAGATTATTGCCTACGCGACCCACTATAAAAGAAATGCCTCCAAACGTTACACAGAAGCCAGTAGACAGCTGAGGGAAGCACAGCGATCTCTCTACAACAAAATGACACCCCTGAAAATCGCACGCATTGGCAGATTTGAAGCCTGGGCGGAACACCAAGACTGCATTCATACGGCCCACTGGGACCTTACCCTCCACAAACAGGGCAATAAAGCTGGGAAGCTTCTAGCTAAGCTCTGCAAAGGCCAGCACAAACCCTCACATATCTCCTCTCTCAAAGACCCCACTGGGAGTCTAACCTCCAACCCGGGTGAGATAAACGACATACTCCGCAGATTCTATTCATCATTGTACGCACGGGACCAACTAGACCCGATAGTCGCCAATACCTTCCTCAATAATCCGGCGCTCCCTCACCTAGACCCTGAACAATTAGTCACTTTGAATGCACCAATCACCAGGGACGAGATCGAACACGGAATCAGAAACTTGTCCAACCATAAATCCCCAGGCCCAGACGGGCTCTCCGCCGAATTCTATAAATTAACAATTTCATACATCCCTAAGACACTGTCCGACGTATACAATGAAATCTGGAAGGGAGGCCCATACCTACCTTCTGGACACCAGGCCTACATAAAACTAATTGAGAAAAAAGGTAAAGATCCCCAGGAGCCTAGTTCTTATCGCCCTATTTCCCTTTTAAACGTAGACTCTAAGCTCTTATCAAAGATAATAGTGACCCGCCTAGCAAAAATTCTGCCATCCTTGATTCACCCCGCCCAGGCAGGATTCATTCAAGGCAGAACCGCAGCATTAAACATTAGGAAAGTCCTAGCTGTTCTAGATCACGCCAAATCTCATCCCACACAAAACCTAGCTATAGTCACCCTCGACGCCGAGAAGGCTTTTGACAATGTGAGCTTTCTTTGGCTGTCCCAAACTCTCAGCAAATTCGGATTTACGGGCCCCTTCTTACATTTTGTTGAAAGCCTCTATACAGCGCCCACGGCACAAGTTGTAGCAGCAGGAATCGTATGGAACACCTTTCCCATACACAAAGGGACTAGGCAGGGCTGCCCTCTGTCCCCTCTCCTATTTAACATAGCACTCAAACCACTGTCGCGATTCCTTACGTCCTGCGTCCCTCTTCATGCCATCAAACTGGGGGATGAGGAGATCCGAACCACCTTGTTTGCGGACAATATTTTAATCTTCACCTCCAACCCCCAACTAGACCTACCCTTGATTATGGAAACCTTCAATTTATTTCGAAATTGCTCTGGGCTGAAAATAAACTTCTCTAAAAGTGAAATTCTACCCCTCCAGCCAACCAACAGGGCCGGCTGGATATCCTCTTCTCCTCTCCCCATAGCCAAGCAATATATCACTTACCTGGGCATGAACATCCGTAGAGATCCCTCCTCCCTCTACACCCTTAACTATCCTCCGCTAATCACTAAAATTCTTAACCAGCTGGATTTGTGGATGAGCCTGCCCCTCTCGCTTACAGGGAGATGCTGCCTATTCAAAATGATTGGCTTCGCAAAGTTACTATACCCCATGCAAACAATCCCAATTCTTATCAAACATAAAGATTTACAAAAATTAGACAGGGGTTTAACAGTCTTCCTGTGGCAGCGCAAAAGCTGCGTCTCCCGAGGAGCGAGGGGGGACTAGGCCTCCCGCATATCAGGTTGTACAACTTGTCATGTGTCCTGAGATGTGGCCTGGATTGGATCACCAAGGAGTCCAGATACACAAACTTTAACATTGAATCGGCTCTGGCCTACCCATACAAGCTAGGATCAATTCTCCACAGCAACCTAAACAGCCTCCGGTCGCACCTCAAGCATAACGTACTGATGAGAGACACTCTCATAGCTTGGAGAAACACAAGGAGGGCCCAGCGCCTACATGCTAACATCTCTGAATTCCTGAACATCAGGGGCAACCCGATTTTGGCAGTGCACCACAGTGGCACTCTTCTGGACCCAAGTCCAGTCTCTGGTCGCCAAAGTTATGCGGCAAGAGATCCCTTCCAACCCTCTCCTAATGATCTTTGGTGACAGCTCAACCATTCCCCCCGGAACCACCCCTCCAGGAGCTCTGTTAGAACCATGGATCCATCTCTGCTTTCTGGCAGCACGCAAAGCCATCATGACTCACTGGACACAAACCAGACCTCCCACCATCTCTGAGGTCCAACGGCAACTAAATGCCCTTCGGTTCAGAGATCTCCTAGACTTTTGTGCCAATAACCAAGGTTCTCAAAAGCGCGTTCACTGACGCTGGAACTCCTATATCTCAGCCACCTTCTCCAAAAAAGCTCAGGAAGGACTCACCCCCCCTCACCTGTACGACATGAGGCACAATCTAAACAACTCTATTGATATACCCCGCTCTGCAAACTCGCTTCTACTTGACCCAAATCTCCAACCACAACTCCTGTCCCCCCATCTGCAGACAAGCAACAATGCTCCATGACAATGGATAGCTTCTCTCATTCTCTCAGCAACTTAATGTTACTGCCTAGGAGAATACTCCTTGCTTATGCTAGAACGTAATGTGATGACTTGATATACACTACAGAGGAAGTTCGCAATCCTCCACGCCAAGTGACTCCCAGGTCTACGCTACCCTTCCCTGATATCAAAGTTACTAACCCTTGCTACCCCTGGACGCAGACCGCTCACTCGCGGCCTATCCCTCCCCTCCCAGATTCGGGGGTAGGGAGGGGGCTGCGGTGGGATCCTAGGTCTCCTTAATCTATCCAGGAATAAAAATTCCACCTATCTTGATCATCAGAACCACTCCGACAATACCCTAGTGACTTGGCCTGCAGGATTTCCTCTGGTATCCCCCTCTCCCTATACTTCCCCAAATATTCTACTCACTTACCGGTACTTTTCTTCTCCCCCTTCCCCTCCCCTCTTCTCCCTCCCTTTACCCCCACGAGAAAATGTAGCAGTACTTTTTTGTCACGTTTACTCTTCTGTTCAATCTCTTTTTCAATAAAATTTGTTAAAAAAAAAAAAAAAAAGACCCTTCACCTCGGCACCTGTTCTTAAGCACCCCGACTCCACGCGGCCCTACATCTTGGAGTTAGATGCTTCGGAGACGTCAGGGCAGTCTTGTCCCAGAGACAGGGGCCTAAGGCGTCCCTGCACCCCATTGCCTTCTTCTCATGGAAGCTCTCTCCCCCCGAGAGAAACTATGACGTGGGTGACAGGAAGCTTCTTGCCATTAAATCCGCCCTGGAGGAATGGCGGTACCTTTTGGAAGGGGCTACTCGCCCAGTTTTGGTCTTCACAGACCACAAAAAATTGAGAGTATCTTAGGACTGCCAAGAGACTTAGACCACGCCAAGCAAGATGGGCCCTATTTTTCTCCCGGTTTAACCTACACATCACGTACCGGCCCGGATCCAAGAATGTCAAGCCAGATGCGCTGTCTAGGATGTTTCACAAAACCAGAGAAACACCCCCGTCTGACACCATTCTACCAGCACACCACTTCCTGTTAATCCAAGAGGATCTCCTGACTTAGATCAGGCAAACGTTGGCCAGCTCCGCCATACCCGCAGTTCCTGGACTTGCTCTCAAGGGTGGGTTATGGTGGTCAGGTACGCAAGTTTTCATGCCAGAAAAGCTTCGCCTGTCTGCCCTGGAACGCTGCCATGACCATCACTTAGCCGGACACTTTGGTCATCGGAAAACTACCGAGCTACTTGCTCGCAACTTTTGGTGGCCACAGTTGAAAGAGGACTGTAAGAATTACGTTAAGGCCTGTCCTGTCTGTGCTAGGAACAAGGTGGAAAGAACCAAAGCCTGGGGTCTATTAAACCCATTACCCGTCCCTGAGCGCCCGTGGGCACAGATTTCAATGGACTTCATTGTGGAATTGCCCCCATCTGCAGGCTACACAACGATCTTCGTGGTGGTCGACCGCCTCACGAAGATGGCGCACTTTATCCCGATGAGGGGCACTCCCTCGGCCACAGAAACGGCCAAAGTCTTCATCCGGGAAATGATCCGCCTACACAGCATTCCGAAAAGCGTGGTATCAGACAGAGGGGTGCAATTCACCTCTCGAGTCTGGAGGTCCCTGTGCTCCATCTTAGGAATCAAGTTGGCCTTCTTGTCAGCCTACCACCCGCAGTCCAATGGCCAAACGGAAAGGACCAATCAGACCCTGGAGCAATATCTCTGATGCTACTCTTCCTACTCCCAAGATGACTGGGTCTCCTTGTTACCACTAGCCAAGTTCGCCTACAACAATTCCATCCACTCTGCCACCAAGCAGTCTCTGTTTTGGGCGAATCTCAGCTACCATCCCACATTCCTGCCTGTTTCCGTCCCGGAAAGTGCCATCCTGGCCACACAGGAAATCACCAAATTTTTGGAAAAAACAACAAGATGCTGCAGGAGACCCTTGCGCAGACTCAGGAGCGCAATAAGGATATCTGAGAATGAGGATGGTACTGCGCAGCCTATACCAGTGTGTAAGTAAAAGAACCTTGCCCCTAGTGGTTCTAGGATGTATTGCCACACTATTTCACTGTTAGTAGTTAAATAGGTAAAAACGAAGTGCACCTTGCTGATTATGCCTGGGTGATACTAGACAGGTGTATACATACTCATGATGATAAAACAAGCATATAATATATATAATAATACCAAGATAAAAAGTAGTAAATGCAAAATTCAATAAAATCTGAATGACTGTGATATTGTGATAAGATAAATGAATTGTAGCAAGATGGTGAATAAAAATCAAAAAATATCAAGTGCAAAATCAAATATAGTCCTTTATAATAGAGTGGTAAAAGTGACAAATGAGTGACTTGTGCTCCAAAGTTCATAAAACGATTCGTGCTCCAAACAATGGTGTGGGAAGCCTC
>BLSH010181418.1:0-19662 GCA_018402905.1 Glandirana rugosa
AAATATAAAAAAAGAATGGGCTGCTCAGTCTAAAATATTTCCCACTGCCGCCAATGTTCCCCACACACTGCATACCGCTGTGTGCTGCAGGATTGGAGAGATTTGGCAATTTCATGTTTTGTAGTTCTAATATTTCATCTTTTTTGAAAAAATTTGAGTTTGTATTTTTTTTGGGGGGGGTTGCACGTAGCTGGTCTTGCCTAGGGAGCAAAATAGTCTAGCACAGGCCCTGCTTACCTGGTAGGTGTTGAGGTTGTCTCTGGTGTATAGCAGGAATCGAGTATTAATCTTCTCTGGAGACCAGGGTAAGCGGGAGACGGGTCTCTGCAGAGTCCAAGCGAAGGGTTTATCGTCCGAGAAGCAACCGAGATGATCGTAGCACACCTCACCTAATAGGAATGTGAAACATACCTGCCAGGTACTATATAGTTTGTATAAACATTTACAACATAGTACACAGCAAAATAAATCATATTAGATGTATTAATCATTATTTGCTGATCGGGTGTTAAAAGATTTTCTTATTGAAAGAACATCATGGAACACCCCAAGGATGGGGGTGGTTGTTGGGGAAGGAGGGGGGGGTGTGGTTGGGGCAAAAAGAGCCAGGAACTATGGCTTAATGATCCCAATATTGTAATAATCAAGAGAAATAAGAACCTAGTATGACACTTGGCCCACATAGACTTTTATCACATCATATGATACTAGGAGGGGATTGTCACAATGAGCCCATGGACAGGAACTAAATATTCCCATAGTACAGGGGGAATAAGTACATTTCAGGTAGTACAGATAATAAGAGCTACAGTACATGGATGTATTATACTATATATGTATGAAAACAACTCACTTGGTGCTACAGATGCCACGATGGACATCACCAGGAAAATCCGGCTCAACATCTGGAAAGTAGGAAGTAACACCATATTTTACATGTACATTAAAGATAGGAAAACACATTTTGCCATGATTCAGGGATAAAAAAAATGTATTTATTTTCAGTTTTTAAACAAAAAAAAAGATAGGGTTGATAGTCATAAAAGTGATATAAATGATGCTTCACCGAAGGCACCTCTGTGGTTGAGTGAAAACCAGGTACAAAACAGACTAGAGAAACCTAATGTGAACAAATCACAAGCTCCAAATAGCTTACACCATGAGTACTTGGGAATTTAGCCTTACCGAAAGGAATGGTACCAACTGATTGGCGTAAATGACGTTACCAAAAAAAAAAAAAGTATCAAGATACTGTATATTCCAGGAAACTACAAACCAGTCAGCCTACCATCAATAGTATGTAAGGTGTTTGGAGGAACGGTAAGGGACTTTATACAGATAACAGTATCATAAGTGACAACCAGCATGGATTTATTGAACACCGTTCTTGTCAGAGCAATCTGTTAGCATTCTATGAGTGAGAAATTGGATGGTGGAAGTCCAGTGAATGTAGTTTATCTTGATTGTTCTAAGGCATTTGATACTGTACCTTCTCTTCCCAGGAGCCCCTGTTACAGTCAGGGATGCAGCTAATTAAGCACAATCTGTCCTTAATTATTTGCTGTGAAGGGCAAGGGAGACATGTTAATCCCCCTGTGATAGCATTACATTTACACAAAAAATAAAAAGATATAAAAACTGTAATAAAACATATTTTACAAACATTTCCCCTGTTGCCCTGCACACACCAGCAAATGCACTGGATGTGCATATGTATGCAAACAGCAATTGCACCACACATGTGAGGCATCACAGGAAAGGTTTGAGTGAGAGCAATAATTCTGGCTGAAAATTCATAGTTAAATCTAAACTCATGAGCTTTAGAGGCTTTTAAAGTGCCGCCGATAGAGATTTTTGAGTACCATAGGTTTTTTTTTCAATATAACAGGTACAATTTTAATGTTTGGTATCTATTTACTCGACACAACTCCATCATTTATATTTCACCAAAAACTGTGAATTGTGTTGTGTGTGTGGTCCTCTGCTACAGGTCCTCTGCTTTCAAAAAATATATAATGTTCTGGGGATTTTAAATAATTTTAGATGGTAAAGTGGATAGAGATACAGAGGTAGAAATCAAGAGTTGGATTTCAGTGTTCGCTGATAATCCCAAATTACTGTAGAGTGGGAAGTAAATTCGGCACAGGATGCAGCATCATTAACTGGTTCCACACTGTGTGCAGTATATTTACTGCGGCGGTGTGGACGCTTAGCGCGAATCGCCATAAAAAGGTGGGTTTTCGCGCAGGCGCAGCTAGTGACGAGCGTGCAGCCGGCAGCGCGCTCTCCTGCCCGGCACACTCGGGTGGAGTGTGCCCGTGGCTCGGGCGGACCCGATGTCCGCTGGCGAGCCGCGATAAGCTGCTAGCGCCAAAGAGCGGAGAACCGCCGATGTAAACACGGCGGTTCCCGGCTCTTTCAATGAGGACATAAGAGATCTACTGATCCCTGTCCCTGGGATCAGTTAGATCTCTTATGCCCATGGTAGCCCAGCCCCCCCACAGTTAGAACACACCCAGGGAACACAGTTGACCCCTAGATATCCCCCTGCAGGTTAACCCCTTCACTGCCAATTACATTTACACAGTAATCAGTGGACATTTACATTTCTGATCACTGTATAAATGTCATTGGTCCCAAAAAAGTGTCAAAAATGTCTGCCCCAATATCGCAGCACTGCTAAAAATCGCAGATCGCCGCCATTACTAGTAAAAAAATAAAAATAAATAAAAACCCCAGAAATGAATTCTCATCATCCGTAAACGCGGCAACTTTTGCACCAACCAATCAATAAACGCTGATTGCGATTTTTTTTTACCAAAAATATGAGGAAGAATATACATAGGCCAAAACCGATGAAAAAAACAATGTTTTTTTATATTTTTTTTTATTTGAATTTTAGCAAAAAGTAAGAAATATCTTTTTTTTGCAAAATTGTCGCTCTTTCTTTGTTTATAGCGGCGATCAGAAATGACGCAGCGGTGATCAAATACCACCAATTTGTGGGGGAAAAAAAAGCAAATTTTGTTTGGGCACAACGTTGCACAACCGTGCAATTGTCAGTTAAAGCGATGCAGTGCTGAATCGCAAAAAGTGCTCTGGTCAGGAAGGGGGTAAAAATTTCCGGGGCTGAAGGGGTTAAAGGAAGACCTTAATAAAGTAGGGGGTTGGGCAGATACACAGAAGATGAGGTTCAATATTTAGAAATGTAAAGTTATGCACTTGGGTGTCAAAAATACACATGCAAATTACTCATTAGGAGGGGCTCTCCTGGGAGTATTGGTGATGGAAAAGGACCTAGGGGTGCTTGTGGATCACAGATTTAGCAATAACATACAATGCCAAGGGATAGCTAACAAAGCTACCAAAATACTGTAATGCATTAATAGGGCATACATTCCAGATGGCATCCTGGGTGACACATAATAAATGTTCCTCTGTGCTGGAAACATGCTTGATTGAGTATTGGGACACCTGCCTTTACACGTACATGAACTTTAATGGCATCCCAGTCTTAGTCAATAGGGTTCAATATTGAGTTGGCCCACCCTGTGCAGTTTTAACAGCTTCAACTCTTCTGGGAAGGCTGTCCACAAGGTTTAGGAGTGTCTATGGGAATGTTTGACCATTCTTCTAGAAGCGCATTTGGGAGGTCAGGCATTGATGTGGACGAGATAGCCTGGCTCCCAGTCTCCGCTCTTATTCTTCCCAATGGTGTTCCTTCGGGTTGAGGTCAGGACTCTGTGCAGGCCAGCCAAATTCCTCCACCCCAAACTTGCTAATCCACGTTTTTATGGACCTTGCTTTGTGCACTGGTGCGCAGTCATGTTGGAACAATAAGGGGCCATCCCTAAACTGTTCCCACAAAGTTGGGAGCATGAAATTGTCCAAAACATCTTGGTATGCTGACACCTTAACAGTTCCCTTCACTGGAACAAAGGAGCCAAGCCCATCCCCTGATAAACAACCCTACTTTTTAACCCCCCCCCCTCCACCAAAAGTGCAAACCCGATAGAAGACCTTTGGGATGAATTAGAGAGGAGCCAGGCCTTCTCAACCAACATCAGTAAATGGTCAAACATTCCGATAGACACACTCCTAAACCTTGAGGACACCCTTCCCAGAAGAGTTGAAGCTGTTATAGATGCAAAGGATGGGCCAACTCTATACTGAACCCTATGGACTAAGACTGAGATGGCATTAAAGTTCATGTGCGTGTAAAGGCAGGCGTCCCAATACTTTTGACAATACAGTGTATATGTAAAGAGCTGTGTAAATTGACAGTGATATATAAGTACCTGTAACAAGGCATACCATAGGGATTTGTAGCTTTTTTTACTTATTTACTTTAGCAAATAAAGCCCTATAATAGCGACAACACACAGATTGAATATTGACTGATTCCTGCTGAATCAGCCCAAATTTTTTCCATATTTGGCCCTCTTGGCACAACCCGGGTCAAAAAAAGTTGATTTTTTAAGTTGAAGGAGCCAGGTGCAAGATTCTTGGCCAATCACAACCTGTATCCTATTAGATGAAGGGATGAAGGCTGTGGGAGCAGTGTCACTTTTGCTTTCCCACTTACATATTACTTGGCATGCAAAGGGTGGGCCAACTCAATATTGAATCCTACGGTCTAAGACTGGGATGCCATTAAAGTTCATGTGCATGTAAAGGCAGATGCCCCAATACTGTTGGTAATATAGTGTATGTATGTGACGTGATAAGAGTAGGAGAACTTATTTTGCAGGTGTGTTTTTGCTGGTGGGTTATGGTAATGTTTAAAAATGTAAATTATTTTACTACTTAGAGCCATTTGTTTTTTCATAATAAAACAAAATCAGGAAATATCAGTTTACCACCAAATGAAAGCCTAATCTGACCTGAAAAAAGCAAAGTATAATCCACCTGGATACACTAAGGGTCCTTTCACATGGGCGGATGGTTCGGGTCCACCTGTCAGTTTTTCAGGCGGACCTGAACGGACGCTCCATTGTTCTCTATGGAGCGACAGATGTCAGCGGTGACATGTCCACTGACATCCAATCCGCTCCGATCCGCCAAAAACAGACAAATGGAAACCCTATTTTCCATCCGTCTGGCGGATCGGATGAACACGGACAGACGGTCCGTGTTCATCCGATCCTCCATAGAGGAGAATGGAGCTGTGACAGGACAGTCTCTGCACGGAGTGCAAGGAGCATGGAGTGCAGAGACTGTCCTGTCATCCGCCGGCTCAGCGTGGATAAACGGATGGATCCCCACTGAGCAGTGGAGCCAGGCAAAATGGGCTCCACTAGTGTGAAAGGTGCCTAAGTAGTTGTGATAATATGTAGAGTTATACTAACTCATGCCAAAGCTGCAAAATCGGGTTTGGGCATCAAGGTTTGTTTTCACCTTTGTCGTGAAAAGGTTACAATTCATCAATCCTCAGGAAAACATTGTTGAATTAGAAAGAGATCATGAAAGGGCAACAAAACGAATAATGGGGATAGAGTAGCTGAGCTATGAAGATCAATTACATAGATTAGAGTTCTTCACTCTGGAGAAGAGGCGCTTAAGAAGGGATATGAATGCAATGTACAAATATATGAAAGGTGACTCCAGTATTGTAATAAAATGTTTATACTAAGATCCCTGCAGAAGACACGTGGCCACAATTTGAGGTTAGAAGAATGGAGGTTGAAGCTTAGCTTGAGGAAATGTTTTTTGCACTATTAGACCCTATGGAGGGGATGAGGAGAAAACACTGAAATGCCATTTTGTCCTGGACTCCATTTTAAGATGCCCCTTCTTCACTCTCTCTCTCAGTGTCTTCCCCCTCCATTTCACATTCCACAGTTTGCACGTACAGGCAAGATCTAATCTCTAGTTCCAATTACTATATTTCACGTGCCAGCCAGTACCAGCCATTAAGAGCATTCACTTTCGTTTCTCCTTAATCTCAATCCCATAGCTCTAGGCGTGTCGAGATGTAGATTTCCTCCTTGCCCTGAGGAGGAGTTTTGCTAATTATTATAATTGCTAACCTATAGTGTTACATTATTTTGAATATCATTAACTTTGTAACGCCCTTCACAATAATGTATAAATGTTTGATTCAAAGAAATACAGCTCAAAATAATTTTGGCGTACAACCTGTCTGTCTGTGTGTTACTCGTCACGCTAAGATTATTCTCCGGGATCCATTAAAAGATATATTGGGTCGGTCCAAGCCAGTCAGGACAGCAGGCCTCGCTGATACCCCAAGAAACTTTGGAGGTCCCACGAGATTCGGAAGGTCATCTATACTGTCTGAAGAGGCTGACCAAAATCAGAATAAAAGTGCTTTTTAGTATGTACGTACCATGACCCACTTTGGAAGTGGATAGCGTGGTACATTAAAGGGGGAGAGGCGCTGCACGTAAATTATAGCCGGCTAGGGGGGATTATTTTGTGTCTCCGGGAGGCAAAATTCTGGGTAACATAGTCATAATAATCCCCTTATTATTTTGTGTTTCGAGGAAACACTATTTTGTGTCTCGAGGTGAAACCATGTAGTTCCGGGAAGTACATGTTTGGTCCTGATTTTCTTTCCCGGTAAAGAAGGTTGGTTGGACCGACCCACTATGTCTGAATTTCTTTTTATTTGTGCTTCTCTTACTATCGCTAGAGTGATAAGATAATCTGTTTGTATGGTACAAGAGTCCAGGTGGTAAGTGAATGGACCAAGTACCATTGTTATTTATCTCCTGTGCATTTCCTTGTGTGATACCCATGATTTTCCTCGTGTTCAATAAAATACGGGCCTCCTGTGTGCAGGCCTGCTCTTCCATAAAGGCAAGGTTAAAACTGACGTGTACAGCCCTACCGTACGGGTCGCCAGTTTAAAAACCAGCTGGGGGAGAGGAGGGAGTATAGGAGAATTATACTGCTTTGAACACGAGGTCTGAGATAAAACGCATGGAAAGATTTTTCAGTGTCTAGTGTTTTAAATGTTTGACATAATTAGAGCACTTTACAATCTTTACGCCTGGTCAACTACTAGAGAAAACCCCCAAGAAAATTTAATGAGCTAAAGTTGTTCTATAAAGTAAAACTATGCTCCTTCCCGGAATAGGCGAGATATGCAAGATGTCTTAGTCTGTGTATGTGAAATTAATTACTGTTTAGTTAACCCATGGGTGGACAATCTGGAAGTACGCTGGGTTTTCTGTGTTGTTATCTATGAAGAGGTTAAATGCATTCCGTTCTGTAATGAAAGTGAGATGATAAATGGGTAACGATAAATGTAACTGGTTTATATATTTGAAGGTTTATGTAAGTTAAACATTGGAAAATAAAGTTTTGTGAAGATGTGAAAGAGTACATTGTAAGTAAGCTGATGTGAGAAAAATAGAAGTTTTTTTTTCTCTTTGTCAGAAAGTTTTTTGGGAAAGTTTAATTGTAAGAGAGGAGCAGAGAAGTGTTAAGAAGATGCTAAAAGGAAGTGATAGTATGTGTCATATACAAATGGGAAAATGTAAGTGATTCAGAGAGGTAATTGTGTATGGAGATGCTGGAGTTTGTAGTCCCTCTATCCTGCGTGCTCTGTGAAGGTGTGACCCCCTCCTAAGGAATGTGTTAACTGTAGCATGACAATGTACATGCTTCCAATCTTCCCTTCTTCTCTCATTCTGTAAGATATTTTGTATGATGATGGTTTCTGTGAAACATAGGGACATTTTTAATGTTTATGTAGAAGTAAAATTTTAGTTGAAAGAATCAGTTTTTGCTATGTAATTCTAGCATTATTTGGAACAAAGGAAAAATGGCCGACCATAGCCAGCGCCCTGCAAATTTCTGAACGGTAGCTATGATTTATATAATTATTTAAATGTTTAGTTCTCCAGTCCAGCCTATTGGGCTTGGAAAGGGAAAAGGCTCCACCCACTGAAAAAAAAACATTTGTACCCTTTGGTAAAAGTCATTGTGAACAAGACAGTTGACCAGGCTAGAACACCTCTACTTAACAGTATGTGATGGGACAATATTGAATGATTACAGGAGATAGATGTCTATATATGTTATCAATTTATTTAAGTAATACATGTAATGAAGTGTGATATTTTAAAATACAGTATTAATGATTGTTTTATGAGTTCTTTGTTAATATAGAAAAACCTAGATCTGTATAGAATTGAACCAGTCATTGAAATAGTAACATCAATATGAGTGTGATATGTGGTCCCACCCACATTTAAAAGAAATTTTACAGGCAGCAAGTTTTGTTGTCCCCACATCTCACTCAGGCGACCCAAGGGGAAGTCTTGGGCATGGTGTGATGGGAATGACGCCTGGAGAATTATAGAGGGTGGGAATACAGGTTATAGATGTATAGTAAGAGGTGTTGGACATTTCTGAACGTTTTGTGCGGAAGGAGGATAAATGATTGGTTATATTGCTGACAGAGGAAGAAGGGGGAGAACTGGCCACTCTGTCCCTGACGCTCTGATCAGACAGCAAAAGTGATATTGGGTTGATGAAAACTGCGGATGCAGTAATCATAACTCCAGAGGTTCCTTCCGTCCACACAAAAGGCAATATCCCCTGAAACAAAGGAACAAAAGTGGAAACACAAGGTTGTAAAAGGGAAGGTAACCTGTGCTTAGGCCCAGATTCTAATCCAATTCTGTCTAGCAGTTTTGTTCCATCCCCAGGTATCGCATCAGAAAGTGAAAGACCCACCCTTGTGGAATCAGGAGATTGGATCTGGATAAAGGTGCACAAAAAGAAAAACTGAAGGACCCTACCAGGCACTCTTAACCGCACCTACCGCTGTCAAAGTTAGTAAGCAAACATCCAGACCCTGATATCCCCGAAGGCAACAGAGTGTTCCCGAAATCATTAGACTAGAAAACATATCTATGTGAGTGAGTGCTGTGAATGGAGGAACATCTTTTCTTTTAAATAAAGGGATTCACATCCTGGAAGGAGAGACCACCTCCCTCCTATAAGAGGTGAAAGTAACACTGTGAACTCAACACATAGGAATAGGTAGATAGGAGGTGACCATGATTTTTCTGCTGTCCCTGGGTTACCACAAAACCCCTCCTGATTATTGCTTGTACCTTATTCGCTGTGGGTCTTGTCACCTATTGGCTTTGGGAGACTTTGAAGTTGAGAGAAAAAATGTCAGATCTCTCTAAGAGGAGGATGAGAAGGCTGAATACAGGAGAAGTTAAGGGGTAGTAATACAGCCAGAAGATAGACTGAGTATAGAGACTGGTTATTCTGACAAGAATGAATGGTTGGAATGGATGAAGTTTACAGCCAATTCTACTAATGCCTCGGACTGTGTAGTGTGCGCCAGCGGAAGACCAAGCCTAGCAACTGTTCCAGTACCTACAGTTTTCAATATAACATGTATCTTATTGATGATGCAAGGTAAAACAGTTTCCTGTCATTAGAATGAAAACCAAGCCAGTAGGTGTGACAGTCTATAAGGCGAATTACACTTGTTTTAATAATACTCTTAAACCGACTTCACATGAATTTAGATATTGCACAACTACATATCAGGTCAGAAGTGATGGAAGATTCCCAGTCTCACTGTTTGCCAATCAAACACAAGCTCTAGCAGACACTTGGTGGTTGTGTGGGGACAATAAACTAAGGCCTTTATTGGGCTCAAATTGGGCTGGAATATGTACGCTGGTGAAAGTAGTTCAACCCTTTCTAATTTTCCCTGCCCAACTAGAAGGTGTTCCTATATGGGACAAGGCCACCAGCATAAAATTAAATAAGATAAACAAGCGAGATATTCCAGGGGGAAGTTTTGATAGATCTGTATATATAGATGCTATAGGCGTACCGAGGGGGCTAGAAAGCTAGAAACCAAGTAGCAGCAGGTTTCAAATCAATTTTTCTGTTTATATCTGTAAATTAAAAAAAAATACTGATTGGATAAACTATATATATTACAATCAACAGCGCTTTGTTAACTACACACAAGATGCAGTCAAGGGCCTTGCCGAGCAGCTTGATGCCACCTCACTTACAGCCTGGCAGAACAGAATCTCCCTGGACATGCTCCTGACCGAGAGGGGAGGGGGTCTGTGTAATATCTGGCACCACGTGTTGCACATTTATCCCTAATAATACTGCCCCAGATGGCAGTGTCTCCCGAGCATTGAAGGGCTTGGAGACGCTGTCTCAGGAGCTGGCAGAAAATAGCGGGATTGAGGACCCCTTCACCGGATGGATGGAACGCTGGTTTGGCAAGTGGGGCAAGTTTTTGACCACCTTGGCCACCGCGGTTGCGGTGGTACTGTCAGTATTATTATGCGTAGGCTGCTGTCTGGTACCATGTATGAAGGGACTCATCTCGAGGGTAGCAGATAAAGGTGATGTAATGTATGCAGCGCTGTCCACACAAACCCTGACTTATATGATAAACCAGGATTAGCCACCCTGCTTGTATGTGAAAGTGATGCTGTTTTTATGAAAATCCCCACCGAGACAGGCTCCTGGAGTGGGAGCTTAAATAAGAATCTACATTTTGTAGGTTCAACAGGAGGGGGAAATGTTGGAAGAATGGGAGTCAGGAGTCTTTTATTAAAACCACTTCCGGACCGCCGTACGTCGTTTGACGGCGGTACTTTGAAGTGGAATATCGTTGTTATGGTAGCAGATAGCTACCATAACCCCGGTATCTATTTTTTCTGCAGGCGATTCCCTGCAAGATAAAAGTGGTCTTAGCGGCGGATTCGCCGAGAGATCACTTTTATCAGTGGCGGGAGAGGTGCCCCCCCCTCCCGCCGCTTTCCGGTCATCTCCGCCGCTTGCCGGACCCGCCGGCAGCGGCGGAGATGATCGGGTCCGTCCCCTCCAGTGTCCGTGTGCCGAGTGAGCGGCTGAAGCCACTCACCCGGCTCCATAACAAGGCTGGGCGGAAGCTACGTCACAAGTAGCTTCCGCCCAATGCTCTTAAAGGGGACTTTTTTTTTTTTCCCCTGCCATTTTTTTCAAAATTTTTTTTTTCTTTTTTTATGCATTTAAGTCTAAAAATGAGATCTGAGGTCTTTTTGACCCCGGATCTCATATTTTGGAGGTCCTGGCATGCTTTTTTCTATGACAAGGAATGTTTACATTTCTTGTAATAGGAAAAAAAGTGATCAAAATTTTTTTTTTTAAAAAGAAAGTTGTAAAAATAAAAATTAAAATAAATAATTAAAAAAAAAAAAAAAAATTGAAAGCGCACCGTCCTTGTGAGCTCGCGCGCAGAAGCGAACGCATACGTAAGTCCCGCCCACATATGAAAACGGTGTGCAAACCACACATGTGAGGTATCGCCACGATCGTTAGAGCGAGAGCAATAATTCTAGCCCTAGACCTCCTCTGTAACGCAAAATTGCTAACCTGTAGAATTTTTTAAACGTCGCCAATGGAGATTTTTATGGTGCATAGTTTGTCGCCATTCCGCGAGCGGACGCAATTTTGAAGCATAACATGTTGCGTATCATTTTACTCGGCGTAACATTATCTTTCACAATGTGGAAAAAAATTGACCTAACTTTACTGTTGTCTTATTTTTTAACTAAAAAAACTGAATTTTTAAAAAAAAAAATCACGCTTGTAAGACCGCTGCGCAAATACGGTGTGACATAAAGTTTTGCAATGGCCGCCATTTTATTCTCTAGGGTCTTAGAAAAAAAATATATATAATGTTTGGGGGTTCTAAGTAATTTTATAGCAAAAAAACCTGTTTTTAACTGAAAACCACCGAACTCCAAAAAGAGGCTCAGTCTTAAAGTGGTTAAAATGTAGCTAGAGTAATGCTTTATGTGAACCTATAAAATGTTGATTCATAATGTACTAATGAATGTGTTTGTTTGAGACGAAAGAACATCCAGTGACAGGAGGAGATGTCGCTGTTTTTGAGAAAACGAAACTCTTGGATATGTGATGATCTGAATTATTTATTTTCCTGGCTCCAAGATAGATTTCTTATAGCACTGCTTAAATTTTGTTTCACTTTCTATTGGTCATGTGGGAAAACCACCCATTTAACTAAAGTTGGCTAAAGGATAGATCCCAGAGTGTGGTTGTAAATGGGGTTCACTCAGAACAGAGACCAGTCACTAGTGGGGTACCACAAGGCTCTGTATTGGGTCCTGTTCTATTCAACCTATATGTAAGTGATATAACTAAAGGTTTGCTGGGCAATGTATGTCTCTTTGCTGATGATACAAAGGTGTGTAATAGGGTTGATATCCCTGGAGGTGTCTGTAACATGGAACATGATTTGGCATTGCTGGAAGATTGGTCAAAGCAGTGGAGACTGCAGTTCAATATTTCTAAATGTAAAATAATGCATCTAGGGAAAAATAATCCGCTTAGAGAGTACAGCATTGGGGGTACAGTGTTAGCCAGCACTACAGAAGAAAAAGATTTGGGGGTGCTTATTTCAGATGATTGCAAAATGAGCAAACAGTGTAACCAGGCAGTGGGAAAAGCAAATAGAATTCTGGAATGTATCAATAGAGGGATCACCAGCAGGAGGAAGGAGGTTCTGATTCCTCTATATAGATCTTTAGTGAGACCTCACTTAGAATACTGTATCCAGTTCTGGAGACCACACTTACAAAAAGATATTGATAAATTAGAACGAGTTCAGAGACGGGTAACAAAAATGGTGAAAGGTCTAGGGGATAAAACATATCAAGAGCGACTTCAGGAACTTAATATGTACAGTCTGGAGGAAAGAAGGGAGAGGGGAGACGTGATTGAAACCTTTAAATACATCAAGGGGGTGAATAAGGTTCAGGAGGGCAGTCTTTTGAAACCAAAATCAAGAACACGAGGACCTCAAACTAACTGGGGGGAAGTTCAAAACTAATCTTAGAAAGTATTATTTTACTGAAAGGGTGGTTGATGATTGGAATAAACTACCAACAGAGGTTGTGAGACAGTCAACAGTAAATGGCTTCAAACATGCTTGGGATAAACATAAATCTATAGTCAGACAACAAGGTTAATGTAAAAAAAATATAAAAAAAAATAAATAAATAAATAAATAAAAAGGGGCAGACTCGATGGACTACTCAGTCTTTTTCTGCCGTCACTTTTCTATGTTTCTATTTAACTGCTTGATTGTTAATAATAAAAGATATAGACACTGATTAGGATGATTATATGATCATCCCTAGTTTACAACTCAGAACACATCTATGTTTTATGCATATTTATTATTTTAAAAAATGTAAGCCCTCACTTTCAGTAGGATTACACATAGGTAGACCTGTTGTACTGTGTTTCGGACTTCATTTATAGCCCCAAGACCGCAGTGATAGCTATCACCAGAACTGTAGTCCTGACAGAACACAACCCTGCCTGGATTCACGCTACTGGAGTAAAATTGGTAAAGAAGAGACCTGACCCAGAGGTCCCAGAAGCAAGAAAGGAGGTATTAACGGGGGCAGAAAGCCCTGACCTCGAAAAGGAAAGTCAAGACAAGGGGGTATTAATGGAGGTAGACAACCTTGACCCTGAAAATGAACTGCTACCTGAATTTTGGACAATGGCCCTTAATCTCCCTGATCCTACGCCCATCTCTAGTGATTTTTTTGACTTTTCTCATGTGCATTAGTACAGAGGTGGTCAATACCCAAAGGGGTAAAACTCCCAGTCTCATAACATTCTGGTATAACACATCAAACACACATGTAGCCACCTTTACTTTTGACTACTGCCATATAGTTCACTGTCCTATAGTATTTTGTCAGTGTAAATTTTTATATTCAAGGGGTATACATATATAGATGTTCAAAGAGGAGTCCAATGTGAACTCAAAGCCAGAGATCAAGTGACAACTGGATTTGAATCACTTATCCCCATAATAACTGTTAATTAGAATGTAGAATGGATAAATTACATTTATTATAATCAACAATGTTTTGTTAACTAACTCAGGTATAGTCAACCCATGGGATCAGTATTTTGGGTGGTTTACCGGGTGGAAACAAGCCCTAGTTCAACATAAGAAAACTAGAAATGAGAAAAAAATCCCATGTATAAATAATCCCCCTGGACTTTTTAGGCAGATATGGTACGTAGAGTAATCAAAAAAGGGGTAAATATATAGTAAAAAATTTAACATTTTATTGGTACATAAATTGTAAAACCAAAGTGAACGGAAATATTCACATGTATCCATCACTAGCAGAAACAAATCAGGTGTTGACATATAAAAACAACAACCCCTTTTTTCCCCTTTTTTTGATTACTCTACGTACCATATCTGCCTAAAAAGTCCAGGGGGATTATTTATACATGGGATTTTTTTCTCATTTCTAGTTTTCTTATGTTACTCGGACGTGGCAGTTTTCTATGTCTATGTAGTCATCACTCTACCTATATATATAAGCCCTAGTTCAACCTTTTATAATCATTGCTGCTATATTAGCGTAATAGGTATGATAGTGTACTGTATTATTTTATGTTTCAGAAAGATGTGCAAGGGAGTAGATAATCCCTCTATGCTTGGGTATATAGAGTCAGAACAGACAGAACCTTTCTATTCCAGTCCTTACTTTTAGTACCTAAGAAGACACTGTAGCCATAAACAGAATGGTATTGCCTAAAACATTTCTAGACGGATGGGTATAGTCCTTCTTTTGCAACAAGGATATCAAGGACAGGATAGTTGCTATGCCCACTGACTTTACCGGGGAGCTATATCCCCCGATGACGTCTGTGACAATGTAAGGCCCGACAGGGTTTTAGGGGAAATCATGTTTATGATTTAAGAGGGGGTTATGGGGGGGGGGGGGATGCAGAGAAAACAGATGCCCCTTCTTCACTCTCTCTCTCAGTGTCTTCCCCCTCCATTTCACATTCCACAGTTTGCACGTACAGGCAAGATCTAATCTCTAGTTCCAATTACTATATTTCACGTACCAGCCAGTACCTGCCATTAAGAGCATTCACTTTCTTTTCTCCTTAATCTCAACCCCATAGCTCTAGGCGTGTCGAGATGTAGATTTCCTCCTTGCTCTGAGGAGGAGTTTTGCTAATTATTATAATGGCTAACCTATAGTGTTACATTATTTCGAATATCATTAACTTTGTAACGCCCTTCACAATAATGTATAAATGTTTGATTCAAAGAAATACAGCTCAGAATAATTTTGGCATACAACCTGTCTGTCTGTGTGTTACTCTTCGCGCTAAGATTATTCTCCGGGATCCATAAAAAGATATATTGGGTAGGTCCAAACCAGTCAGGACAGCAGGCCTCGCTGATACCCCAACAGACCCCTATCACACTGAGGCCGTTTTCAGGCATTTTAGCGCTAGAAATACCACCTGTAAAATGCCTGAAAAATGCCTCCCATTGATTGCAATGGGTGCTTTCACACCCGGGCGGTGCGCTTGCTGGACGTCCAAAAAAGTTGCAAGCAGCATCTTTGGGGCGGGTTGGGAGCGATGTATACAGCGCTCCCAAAACGCCTTTGCCCATTGCAATGAATGGGCAGTACTTCCGAAATGCCTGAAAAGCAATTCGGAAGAGCAGCAACACAGGCTTTTGTTGTAATTTTTTAAAGGTCAAGCCAGCTAGCTCCTGAAAAGCGGCGCTAAAGCGACAGTAAAATGCCGCTGACGCGCCGTTAAAATGAGCGGCACTTTAGCGCTGTTTTGCTAGCTCCTCAGTGTGAAAGGGGTCTTAGAGCAGTAAAAATGTGGAACTCCTTCCCTCACTAAGTGGTTCTAGCTGAGTGTTGACAACTTCAAAAAATGTTTAGAGGTCTTCCTCCAGAAGTAGAATATACTGAGCTATGGGAATTATTAGAGAATAAAAAATACACATCCATAGATTGAACTGGATGGACTGGTGTAATTTTTTGAATCCTGTAAACCCTGTACAAGAAAATAGTATCCCGAATACTGGGCCAAAAACAATAAAAAAAATCAAAACTGGTGCGCTGTCCCTTTAAATTACAGGAACATCAATGTATTATGTCATGAATAAGTGCAAAAAGCAAATGTGTGTATGCTGACCCTTGAGTATATATATATATATATATATATGTATATACAATCAAATATTTCATAAATGTGGTATGCAGTTTCCTACAGTAAATAATTAAAGTCCATTAGAATCCCAACCACAATTGATAAAGTGCTCTGCGCTTAAAAAATTGCCCCTCAGATGTGCTTCATGCTCAGAGTGCTCCTTATAGTAAAAACATAGCCTCTTACCAGATAAGGTTGATCTAGAATCCAGTGCGCCGCCCACCCTAATTCATGCGCCCAGACCCTAATCTCTATGCAGGGTGCCGGATGCATGGATTTCAATGTTTTTTCTGTTTTTTTGAAGCACATGATTAGAGCGGCCAGTCTTAGGACTCGCGGCCAATTGGGTCTCAGGACCCACTTCCTGTTCGGTCAGGAGGAAAAGCAACTGCCCTCGGCAAGCTGCAGCAGATGGAGGGGCAGCAACAACCTCTTCCAGCTTCCAGGGACCCTACTCCGGATCCAGCAACACCTTTTCACCATCCTCCCAAGGTAAGGATCCCAAGGTAAGGATCGCCAACCCATCCGGGGAGGATGATAGTATGAGTGAGGGGGCCAGGTTTGTTTGTCCCCCTCAAAATATTGAGCACCAGCCGCCACTGCTTGAATCACAGAGATCAAAATATGAACAAACTCCATCTCCAAGGAGGAATGCTGCACTGGCAGGAAGTTCCTGCTGATATGGTTTTACTAATGGGTTGCATAGACCAGCCCCTGGAATTCAGAACACCGTTCTTCACGTGGGTGTATTTAAGGCATAAATAGGGAGAAGACCGATAGTGTAATTCCATCAAGCCAGCTTTATTACAAAGAAGGATTACACTTACATCACCATTGCCTTAATCATTGATTTGTGTGTGTTTGTTTGTTTTTCCTTTTTTTTTTCCTTTCCCTCAGGGATTTTCTTTTTCAACATTCTGCTAAAACTTTTGTGAATCAGTACTGCTTGGACCTTGAAGAAGGGGAGATACCCCGAAAGCTTGTCCTGAAAAATTGTATGTTAGTGCAAATAAATAAAAAAAGGATAACAGGCAGTACTCAATTTTTCTTACATCAAAGCAATTGAAAGCAAGCGGTAATGAGAAAACAAGCCGTCCGCAGTGTCACCCAACTCTCCGGGAAATGGTGACATCACACAGACTCCGCTCGGTGCGTTTGTCCACAAATGGCGTCCTCTGGGATTGGAGGTCAATGCTTGTACATGCATTTTTTTCACATTTATTTTTATTTTATTTATTGCAAGTATTTTTACATTGATCCACATTGGTTCAGTTGCACTTATCTATGGGTCTCTTAAGGGTCAGCATACACACATTTGCTTTTTGCACTTATTCATGATATAATAAGTTGATGTTTCCATAATTTAAAGGGACAATGCACCTAAAAAACAAAGTGCTAAGAGCAAACTGCAGTAGCCCACAGCAAGCAATCAAAGTCAGCAATCCACAGCAATCAATCGAACTGCAGTAATCCCCACCAACTAATTAAACTTCAGCAACCTACAGCAACCAAACTGCAGAAGCCAACAGCTACAAATTAAACTGCACCAACCAACAGCTACCAAACAAATTGCAGCAAACTGCAGCAAACAATCTGTCTGATGTGAATGTACAATGTATATGTAAATCGCTGCGTAAATTGACGGCGCTATATAAGTACCTGAAATAAATAAAATAAAAAATAAATCTGCAACAACCAACAGCAATTAATCAAACTGCAGCAGTCCACAGCAACCAATTAAACTGCAGAAGCTTACAGCAACCAATCAAATTGCAGCAACCCTCAACAACCAATCAAACTGCAGAAGCTTACAGCAACCAATCAAATTGCAGCAACTCTCAACAGCCAATCAAACTGTAGAAGCTTACAGCAACCAATCAAATTGCAGCAACCCTCAACAACCAATCAAACTGCAGAAGCTTACAGCAACCAATCAAACTGTAGCAACCCACAGCAATCAATCAAATTTCAATAATCCACAGGAACACATAAAACTGCAGTAGTGCGTAGCAACCAATTAAACTGCATTAACTTGTAGTAAATCATTTTTCCCTTTCCTGAAGTCAGAGGAGAACAAGATGGATTCTGGGTCCACCTCTCTGCAAATTTGCTCCTTTTATTAAATATACCTGTAAGTGCAATGTTAGAATAATCTGAGATGTCTCTGTACAATTTACTAGCAATGATGAGCTGTGATGTATGTGTGATGCACCATTTATTGTACATAAAACCCCAATGTATTGGACAGAAGAAGGCAATGCACAATCCACCACAGCTCACTGCAACTGCGTGTTATGGTGCGCTGTGTTCCTAAATGGATTTTAGTGATCTTGCAAAAGTTTTTTGTAACCACTTCAGCCCCGGAATGTTTTACCCTCTTCATGACCAGGCCATTTTTTGCGACATGGCACTGCTTTACATTAACTGGCAATTGTGCGGTCGTGTGACGCTGTACCCAGATAAAATGTATGTCCTATTTTCCTCACAAATAGAGCTTTCTTTTGGTGGTATTTGATCACCTCTGCGGTTTTTATTTTTTGCAATATTATCAAAAAAAGACTGCCAATTTTGAAAGAAAAAAGCATTATTTTTTACTTTTTGCTATAAAACATACCCAATAAAAAAATGTAAAAATCAAATTTCTTCATCAATTTAGGCCAATATGTATTCTGCTATATATTTTTGTAAAAAAAAAAATCCCAATAAGCTTTTATTGATTGGTTTGCACAAAAGTTATTGCGTCTACAAACTATGGATATTTTTAAGGCATATTTATATATTTTAGAAACATAGAAAAGGGACGGCAGAAAAAGACTGAGTAGTCCATCGAGTCTGCCCCTTTTTATTTTATTTATTTATTTATTTATTTATTTTTACATTAACCTTGTTGTCTGACTATAGATTTATGTTTATCCCAAGCATATTTGAAGCCATTTACTGTTGACTGTCTCACAACCTCTGTTGGTAGTTTATTCCAATCATCAATCACCCTTTCAGTAAAATAATACTTTCTAAGATTCGTTTTTAACTTCCCCCCAGTTAGTTTGAGGTCCCCGTGTTCTTGATTTTGATTTCATATTGAAAAGATTGCCCTCCTGAACCTCATTCACCCCCTTGATGTATTTAAAGGTTTCAATCATGTCTCCCCTCTCCCTTCTTTCCTCCAGACTGTACATATTAAGTTCCTGAAGTCGCTCTTTATATGTTTTATCCCCCAGACCTTTCACCATTTTTGTTACCCGTCTCTGAACTCGTTCTATTTTATCAATATCTTTTTGTAAGTGTGGTCTCCAGAACTGGACACAGTATTCTAAGTGAGGTCTCACTAAAGATCTATATAGAGGAATCACAACCTCCTTCCTCCATCCCAGAATTCGATTTGCTTTTCCCACTGCCTGGTCACACTATTTTACTAGTAATGGCGGAGATCAGCGATTTTTAGCGGGACTGCGACAATGCGGCAGACAGAATCGGACACCTAACTGACGTTTTTGACACTTTTTTGGGAACCAGTGACATTATTACATTAATCAGTGTTAAAAATATGCAGTCACTGTACTAACTAGAAGCGATTTGGGACTTTATATGAGACGCAAGGGAACATGTATTTCCATCCCTATGTAAACT
>BLSH010181449.1:13730-31950 GCA_018402905.1 Glandirana rugosa
TAATATCGGCGATTATTAGCGGCTATAATAAAAGTGACGCAGACTAAACAGATGTGTTCTTCACCAGATGTTGACTTATTAGCGGCTATAATAAAAGTGACACAGACTAAACAGATGTGTTCTGCACCAGATGTTGACTTATTAGTGGCTATAATAAAAGTGACACAGACTAAACAGATGTGTTCTTCAACAGATGTTGACTTATTAGCGGCTATAATAAAAGTGACACAGACTAAACAGATGTGTTTTTCTTAACCAGATGTTGACTTATTAGCGGCTATAATAAAAGTGACACAGACTAAACAGATGTGTTCTTCACCAGATGTTGACTTATTAGCGGCTATAATAAAAGTGACACAGACTAAAGAGATGTGTTCTTCACCAGATGTTGACTTATTAGCGGCTATAATAAAAGTGACACAGACTAAACAGATGTGTGAAGAACAGATGTTCTGTTTGCAGAACAGATGTGCACTTATTCACGGTTTCATTAAAAGTGACACACAGACTTTAAATAAGTTTACAGAACAGATGTGCACTTATTCCCGGTTTCATTTAAAGTGACACACACATTTTGCAGAACAGTGATATGGGTTCTCCTGGCTTATTTATACTTTTTAGACACAGTTTGAAGATGATTTTAGAACAGTTATATGGCCTCTACTGTTAATTAATACTTTTCAGACCCAGTTTGAAGATGATTCCCATTCACCTCCATTTTTGCTTTTTTATGTTTTTATTTTTTGAAAAATATTTAAAGTTATTTCCCTGCCCCCATTTCTTTGTAGGGCACTTGTCCCACACTTACCCCCATTTTCCTTCCTTTTGCAGAACTCTAGGACCTTCCTGGACTTTTTTACAGCATTTTTAACAATTTTCATTAAAATTACCAGAACCCCGGACCCGAACCTGGACTTTTTTTGAAAAGTCCGGGTTCGGGTCCGGGTCCCGGACACCCCAAAGTTTGGTACGGACCCGAACTTTACAGTCCGGGTTCGCTCAACTCTAGACAGGGATTATTGCTGCCAGATTTTGAAAAAGCATACTAAGGAGCAATTGCTGGAATGCATCCGTCTGGCTCTCTCTTTTGTTGACCAAGGCAGATTTTTGTTTTGAAGAGATCCAGCCACTAATTCAAATTTGTGCAGAGTTGGCTTTGTCTGGTGTCCCTAATGGTGGTGATGATTATACCCCTCCTTTCAGTGCGAATCAGGTGGTATCATTGGTTTGGTTACTGGAAGATGACTCAGCCTTTTTCTTTGAACGCTACTCAGCATGTTCCCAACAGGTGCTAGCGGAGTGTATTAATTCTGTGCAATCTCTGGTCAGACAGGCAGTATGCAAATTCAATTTTGTGCAACCGTTATTACAAGCATGGTCAAAAATATTGCCTCTGTCAGCCTGCAACCACCCAGTCCTGTGGCCAGACACCTGGCTGCTGAAAGGTCTTTCTCTCCATTGCCCATAGCAACCACAGTTGCAGCCCAATATACCCTGCTACCCACTAAATATCAGTACTTTGTTTCCACCTGCTGCACCTACCCTGCCTTTAACCCACCTACCTCCTCTCCGCTGCCTGCAATAATCCCACAAAGATCTCCCTCAAAAACTGCTCCCTATTTTTTACCATCCTCCCGCTCTTCTCCTCCATCAGCTGCACCTACTACTTACAGCCCTGCATCCCCATACAGAATTGCAGTGGCTAAACCCAAAAATAAACTGAAGTTTTTCCCAACCCGCACAATCCTACCACTATGCAATCCTGCCTCCACACCTACCAACCTGCTCCAGTCTAATTCAACAACAACTGATCTATTCCAGTCTGCCTCCACACCAGCCGATTTGTTCCAGTCTGCCTCCACACCTGCCACCTTGGTTCAACCCATGAAAATTGGACCCTCTGCTTCCCACCTGCCTGTCACTATTCCACCTCCCTGTACTGGTTCTCTGTCCACCACCCAGTTTGGCCCTATGGACTCTTTGCCGGCTAATCAATTTGACTTCACTGATCCTGTTCCTGATGCCCGGCTCGGTGGTCCCGTTCCTGATGCCCTGTTTGATCCTGTTCCTGAAGCTCAGCCTGCTGTTTCGGTGCCCACTGCCCTGCCTGTTATCCCGGACCCTGCTGCCCAGCCAGCTGCTTTGGTGTTCACCTTTCATGCCTGCTGCCCAGCCTGCTGCTCAAGTGCTCACTGCCCAGCCTGCTATTTTGGTGCCCACTGCCATGCCTGCTGCCCAGCCTGCTGCTCAAGCGCTCACTGCATAGCCTACTGTTCCAGTGCCCACTGCCATACCTGCTGCCCAACCTGTTGTTCCGGTACCTGCTGCCCAGCCTGCTGTTTTGGTGCCCACTGCCATGCCTACTGACCCAATGCCTGATGCCCAGCTTGATGAGTCAGTTCTTGTTGCCCAGTCTGATTTCACTCCTGATGCCCAGCCTACTGATCCAGAACCCACTGTCCAGCCTGATGACCCAGTGCCCGCTGTCCAGCCTGATGACCCGGTGCCTGCTGTCCAGCCTGATGACCCAGTGCCCGCTGTCCAGCCTGATGACTTGGTGCCCACTGCTCAGCCTGATGGCCCAGTGCCCGCTGACCTGGTGATGGAGTACCCGGTGCCTGCTGTTCCAGTGCCTGATGACCCAGTGCCTGCTGTTCCAGTGCCCGATTACCCGGTGCCTGCTGTTCCAGTGCCTGATGACCCGGTGCCTGCTGTTCCAGTGCCTGATGACCCGGTGCCTGCTGTTCCAGTGCCTGATGACCCGGTGCCTACTGTTCCATTGCCTGATGACCCTGTGCCTGCTGTTACAGTGCCTGATGACCCTGTGCCCTGCTGATCCAGTGCCTAATGATCTGATGCCCGCTGATGACTTGGTATCCGCTGTTCAGCCTGATGACCCAGTGCCCGCTGCCCAGCCCGATGACCCGGTGCCTGATGACCCGCTGCCCGCTGCCCAGTCTGGTGACCTGGTGCCCGATGACCCAGTGCCTGATGATCCGATGCCTGCTGATGACTCGGTGTCTGGTGCCCAGCCGAATGACCTGATGCCCTCTACCAAGCCTGATGACCCGGTGCCCGCTGCCCAGCCTGATGATCCAGTGCCTGATGTTCCAGTGCCTGATGACCTGGTGCCTGCTGTTCCAGTGCCTGATGACCCGGTGCCCGCTGATCCATTGCCTGATGACCTGATACCTACTACTCATTGTGATGACCCGGTACCCGCTGATCCAGTGCCTGATGACCCAGTGCCTGCTGATCTAGTGCCTGATGACCCAGTGCCTGCTGATCCAGTGCCTAATGACCCAGTGCCCACTGCCCAGTGTGATGACCCAGCACTCGCTGATCCAGTGCCTGATGACCTGGTACCCACAGATCCAGTGCCTGATGACCCGGGGGCCCACCCATGGGCGTCCGCAGGTAGGGGCAAGGGGGGGCAATTGCCCCCCCTGGAATCAGGAACCGAACCCGGGGTTCCCCACTATGTCCTTATCCTCTTGAGCCATGTATGCTGTTTCTGACAGTATCTTGTGCTAGGTCCACAGTCTCTGTCCGTCTCCTGTACTATGTCTGCAGTCTCTGACCATCTCCTGTACCATGTCTGGAGTCTCTGACCGTCTCCTGTACTATGTCCGCAGTCTCTGACCATCTCCTGTAGCATGTCTGCAGTCTCTGACCGTCTCCTCTACTATGTCCGCAGTCTCTGACCATCTCCTGTACCAGGTCTGCAGTCTCTGAACGTCTCCTGTACCATGTCCGCAGTCTCTGACCGTCTCCTGTACGATGTCCGCAGTCTCTGACCGTCTCCTGTACTATGTCTGCAGTCTCTGACCATCTCCTGTACCAGGTCTGCAGTCTCTGACCGCCTCCTGCACAATGTCCGCAGTCTCTGACCATCTCCTGTATGATGTCCGCAGTCTCTGACCGTCTCTTGTACTATGTCCGCAGTCTCTGATCATCTCCTGTACCATGTCTGCAGTCTCTGACCGTCTCCTGTAGTATGTCTGCAGTCTCTGACCATCTCCTGTACTATGTCTGCAGTCTCTGACCGCCTCCTGTACTATGTCTGCAGTCTCTGACCATCTCCTGTACTATGTCCGCAGTCTCTGACCATCTCCTGTACTTTGTCTGACCATGATAATGACATTGTCAAAAAGGGGCAGAGCATGCGTGACGTTAAAATGATGCCCCCCCTGAAAAAAGTTCTGCGAACGCCCATGGGCCCACCAATCCGGTGTCTGCTGATCCAATGCCTGATGACCCGGGGCCTGCTGCTCCAGTGCCTGATGACCCTGTACCCACTGCTCCAGTGCCTGCTGATCTAGTGCCTGTGAATGCTTGCCTGCCTGATGCCCAGCTTGCCACTGTTTTCCCCCGGCTTGATGCCCAAACTGATTTTGATGCCCCGTGTTGCCTGCCTCCACGGGTTTCATGACTGATGTCCAGCTGGCTGTTGATATCGGACTCAGACCTCCGGACCCTGGTGGTGGGGGTATGTTCCAGTACCTGACTTGGGTGACACGCTGGCGGGCAGGTTAAAGGACTCGGAGAAGGTCGAGAAGTGCAATAGAGTCCACAGACACGGAGGGGAAACGTTCTGGACTGTTCCTGAACCCACATGGACTGTCCAGTTAAAAGCAGAATGGAGCATCCGGAGGCCGCTCCTTAAGGGGGGGGGGCTGTCAGGATCTGTGTCCTTGCTTGGGTCACCTGCTGGTGGCAGTGTTGTGTGGAAAATCAAATGGTGTAGTTCTGTTGGCCACCAGCGGGTGTCTCCCAGCAGATTGATCCTACAGGTCATTAGGCTGCACCTGATGGGTCTGCTGGGATTATATAAGCCTGCCTTGCACCTAGTCCCATGCTTCAGTATTTCCTAAGCAAGCCTGTCCCTGATCCCTCCTGGTCCTGTATCTGTGATCCTGTATCCTGACCCTGTGACCTGATCCCTGAAACCTGCCTACTGCTTCCTTACTTTCCTTCTGCTTCCAGTTATCGGGCTCCCTGTTCTCCTGATCTCTTGTCCCCTATTTGCTTATATGTGTGTTTTCTGCGTTGTATTTAGTTAGTGTGTCATTTTCCTAATAAATGTATACATATTTTCACTTTAACATCTGGTCCTGACTCCTTTAAGTGCAGCCAACCGATCTGATCATCCCTGCTGGATGCTTGCATATGGTATCCCTGACACTTGCTAAAGAAGCTGAGGGTAAAGGTGATGGACTGGCCAAGCGTGTCTCCAGACCTAAACCCTATTGAGCATCTGTGGGGCATCCTCATATGGAAAGTGGACAGGGGAGGGCTGGCAGCCTTGGGTCTGGGGGGCAAGTCTAGTCAACTGGCCCATTGAACCACCGAATCAGCTCACCATCCATGCCCACCTGGTTTTAGAACGGATATTGATGTTATGAAGCAAGACAAATATGATACAATGTGGTAACATAATTTAATGTTAATAGCAACAAAGGAGGTTTAACAAAAATAATGCATCAATGCAGCTCATCAGTGCCCATCAATGCAGCCTCATCAGTGCCTATCAAATGCAAACTGATCAGTGCCCATCAATGCAGGCTCGCCAGTGCCCATCAGCACAGCCTGATCAGTGTCAATCATTGCAGCCTGATCAGTTCCCATCAATGCAGCCTGATCATTGCCCATCAATGCAGCCTCGCCAGTGCCCATAAGCACAGCCTGATCAGTGCAGCCTGATCAGTGCCCATCTGGCGTGGCCATATGAGGTCCCGCCTCCTGGACCGGCTCCTATGATAGACATCACCAGTGTGCTGTCTATTATAGAAGCTGGTCCAGGAGGTAGGACTTTGTAAGCAGGAGATCCCTGCTCTGTGTAATCCGGCGGCGCTCCCCCCGAGGCAGCCCAATGGGCCCAGCGGGATCCATGGTAGAGCTGGCCCTGGGTGCCCCCCCAACCCCCCACTAACTAACTCTGCAGTTAGTTGGTGGCTGCGCCCCTGGCCCCTGCTTTCTTCCTCCACAAGAAGAAAAAAGTGTAAGCGGGCAGTGGCCGTCGGCCATTTTGAATGTAAGTTAGGGTGGCCTGGGGGGCAATTGCCACCCTGCCCCCTGGCCCAGCCCTCCCCTGAAGGTGGAGAAGCGCAAGGTCTCTAACATCCACCAGCTCCGTGATGTCGTCATGGAGGAGTGGAAGAGGACTTCAGTGGCAAATTGTGAAGTTCTGGTCAACTCCATGCCAAAGAGGGTTAAGGCAGTGCTGGAAAATAATGGTGGCCACACAAAATATTGACTCTTTTTCACCTAGGGGTGTACTCACTTATGTTGCCAGCGGTTTACACATTAATGGTCTCTGTCTCCTAATCTATCCATCTTTAGACGATCCCTGAAAACTTTTCTCTTTAAAGAAGCCTATCCTGCTTCTACCTAATACTCTTTCTTTCTACATGAGCTCATCCCCCGCAGCTTTTACCTTTTGTATCAATTGACCCTCCCTCTTAGATTGTAAGCTCTAACGAGCAGGGCCCTCTGATTCCTATTGTACCAAATTGTGATGTAACTGTACTGTCTGCCTTCATTTTTGTAAAGCGCTGCGCAAACTGCTGGCGCTATATAAATCCTGTATAATAATAATAATAATAATAATAATGGTCGTGTGAGTTTTTCTAAGGTGACAGCAAATTTACACTGTTATACAAGCTGTACAATCACTACTTTACATTGTAGCAAAGTGTAATTTCTGCAGTGTTGTCACATGAAAAGGTATAATAAAATATTTACAAAAATGTGAGGGGTGTACTCACTTTTGTGAGATACTGTAGTTTTGTGCGTTACTGCAAGTTTAATGACATTTATTTCTGTGTGCGTTACTGACAGTTTAACGCCATATAGTTATATGTGCTTTACTGCCAGTTTAACGCCATATAGTTTTGTGCGTTACTGCAAGTTTAACGCCATTTACTTCTATGTGCGTTACTGCCAGTTTAACGCCATATAGTTTTGTGTGTTACTGCAAGTTTAACGCCATTTACTTCTGTGTGTGTTACTGCCAGTTTAAAACCATATAGTTCTGTGTGCGTTACTGCCAGTTTAACGCCATATAGTTCTGTGTGGGTTATTGCCAGTTTAACGCCGTATAGTTTTGTGCGTTTCTGCAAGTTTAACACCATTTACTTCTGTGTGCGTTGCTACCAGTTTAGCACCATATAGTTGTGTGTGTGTTACCGCAAGGTTACCACCATTTACTTTTGTGTGCATTACTCCAAGTTTAACGCCATATATTTCTCTGTGTGTTATTGCAAGTTTAACACCATATAGTTTTGTGCATTACTGCAAGTATAACGCCATATAGTTCTGTGCGTCACTGTATGTTTGTTTGACGCATTATATTGCAGTATATTATAGTATATCTGTGGAGTGTCTGTGTAGTGTGAGTACTCAAATTAAAGTGCGCCAAACACCACTTTACTTTGATTAAAGTGCATCTACGTACAGATTTCCACTTCTTCTTCACAATTGCTAATAAGCACCGCACCCTCCATCCCAATAATGTCTGGGAGGACAACAAGGAGAGGCAGACGTTCCCTTGGCACTGTAAGGGGGCCAGCAACAAATGTATCCACAGGCAAAGGTGGATATGGTGGTCATTCCTCAGGCAGGGCATCATTTCCTCTGTTTAGTGAGTTTGCCCCTGCTATCCAGCCACAGCATGCATAGGAGGTGGTGGACTGGCTTACTAAACCTTCCTCATCCTCCTCATCCTCTGTCACACAAGCAGAGACTAGTGTGTAGTCCCCTGCAGTTGCCAGAGTGAATAAACCTGCCTCCTTGTCCACATTTATTCCTGCCATAGCCCCAACATCAACCATGGAGGAGTCAGCTGAGTTATTTTACCACCGCGTCAGCCACTTTCTCCTTGATGATGCCCAGCCATTACTGGATTCAGATGTTGGTTCTGAGGTGACAGGAACATGAGCCTAGAGAGAGGGAAGAACACTGGTAGACAAATTGGCATTCGTGTTCCCCCAGCCACAGCGTATTGCCTAGTTGTCTCCAGTGGTAATGATGATGATGAAGATAGAGGAGATGGAAATCATGATGATGAGGTCACTGATGCGACTTGGGTGCCAGATAGAACAGAGGAGGAAACTGAAGGTGAGGCGACACAACTCCAAGGAGGCCACCATCAAGAAAGAGTAGAGAGTAGCCACCCTATTCATTCACATTCTGCAGCTGCTATCTCCCAGCCCACTTCCCAAAGCTCAGCTGTCTGGGCCTTTTTCAGCACATCTGCAGCAGATCACACTGTTGCTAAATGCAAACTGTGTCTCAGGCACCAGCCATTTGGGCACTACATGCTTAACAAGGCATTTAACGTCCAACCACTCAGCCCGTTGGCAAGAGCACCTAAAAGCCACACAAAAGGGGCACAAATCTGTCCCATCTCCTCCTCCTTACCCACTTCAGTCTGCCCCTGCAATACCGAGTCATGACCTCTCAGCATCCTCCACTGACAGGGATGATGGTATAGCACAGGGTGTCCCAGGTCCTAGCAGCACATCTGCCAGCAGCACACCACCAGTTGTAGACTGTAGCCAGTACATTTCTCTGCCCCATCTGCGGAAAAAAAATACAGTCCCTGCCACCCACATGCCCAGCGTCTAAATGCAAGCTTGTCAAAGCTGTTGTCTCTCCAACTTCTGCCTTTCAGCCTGGTGTATTCTGACCCCTTCCGTGAATTTGCACAATGTGCTGTGCCACAATTGCAGGTTCCCATTCACTACTACTTTTCATGTAAGGCCGTTCCATCTCTCTACCATCACATGGAAGGGAATGTTCTGGCATCGTTGGGCAAGGCAGTCAGCCGCAAAGTCCACCTTACTGCTGACACGTGGTCTAGCAAGCATGGGCAGGGACAATATATTTCATTCACAGCACACTGGGTAACGCTGCTTGCAACTCGGAAGGATGCTGCAGCTTGTTGTGCCCCCACATCTCCATACAGCTGGCGGTGATGATGCCAGACCTGTGAGCTCTACCCCCTCCTCCTCCGCCAACTCCATGCCCTCCTTTGCAGAATTAGAAACATAGAAACATAGAAAAGTGACGGCAGAAAAAGACTGAGTAGTCCATCGAGTCTGCCCCTTTTTATTTATTTATTTTTATTTTTTATTTTTATTTATTTATTTATTTTTTTATTTTTTTTTTATATATATATATTTTTTTTACATTAACCTTGTTGTTTGACTATGGATTTATGTTTATCCCAAGGATGTTTAAAGCCATTTACTGTTGACTGTCTCACAACCTCTGTTGGTAGTTTATTCCAATCATCAACCACCCTTTCAGTAAAATAATACTTTCTAAGATTAGTTTTGAACTTCCCCCCAGTTAGTTTGAGTTCATGTCCCCGTGTTCTTGATTTTGGTTTCATATTGAAAAGACTGCCCTCCTGAACCTTATTCACCCCCTTGATGTATTTAAAGGTTTCAATCATGTCTCCCCTCTCCCTTCTTTCCTCCAGACTGTACATATTAAGTTCCTGAAGTCGCTCTTGATATGTTTTATCCCCCAGACCTTTCACCATCTTTGTTACCCGTCTCTGAACTCGTTCTATTTTATCAATATCTTTTTGTAAGTGAGGTCTCCAGAACTGGACACAGTATTCTAAGTGAGGTCTCACTAAAGATCTATATAGAGGAATCAGAACCTCCTTCCTCCTGTCCTGTGAACATCAGGTACCCCTTAAGCATTCAAAGGGCTTAAAAGGCTAAAAGGTGCCATGCATTGCTTCAGCTGGTGTGTCTAGGGGACAGGAGCCACACCGGAGCAGAGATTCTTGCAGCTCTGCAGGGACAGGCCCAGAGGTGGTTCACACCACGCCAGCTGGAGCCAGGAATGGTGGTGTGCGATAATGGCTCAAAGCTCTTGACCTCCCTTAGACAAGGAAAGTTGACACATGTGCCATGCCTGGCACATGTCCTCAATTTGCTGCAGCGTTTCCTAAATACGTACCCAGGGTTGGAAGATGTGCTAAAACTGGCCAGAAGAGTCTGTAGCCATTTCAGGTGGTCATACACAGCCAATGCTCGGTTGGCTGAAATTCCACCTGCCCGTAAACCGCCTGATTTGTGACATGCCCACCAGGTGGAACTCGACTTTGGCAATGCTGCAGCGGCTATACATGCAGCAGAGTGCCGTCAACGAGTACCTGCGCGAGTACGGCACGACTACAGGCTCAGGCCACCTCGGCTTTTTCTCCCCATGCCAATGACTGATCATTAAGGATGCATGAACTGTACTGTCACCATTTGAGGAGTCCACAAGGAGGGTGAACCGTGACAGTGCATGCATCAGTGACACAATCCCTGTTGTGTTCCTGCTGGAGTAGACTCTACGTGGCATTATGGACAGGGCACTGGAGGCAGAGCAGCAGGTGAAAGAGGAGGACTTCCTTTCCTATCAAGACCCACTTTATCCAGACACCATCATTCCTATGTCACAGAACACACAGGAGGGGAGGAGGATTCTGGCAGTTTCATAGGCTTCAAAGAAGAGGAAATCATGCGTCAATCTGTAAGCGATGGCTTTCCAACTCCAGTACCCTTGGGAGTAGTACGTGGCTGGGAGGAGGAAGTTCCAGATGCTGTCATCCTGAGTGACTCCGAGGAGTCTGCTTTTCAATCCTCGGCAAATTTGAGGTACATGGGCAACCTCATGCTTCAAAGCCTGCAAAAGAACCCAAGAATACGTGGCATAAAAGAGAAGGATCATCACTGGTTGGCAACTCTCATTGACCACCATTATAAGGGGAAGGTCTCAGAACTCATCCCATCCCCACAGAGAGTGCAGAAGATTAAATCTTGAGGACACATTAAAGAGGATTTTATTGAACATTTTTCCCCGACTCCAGTAGGTTACAGTGTAGTGGAAAATGTAGTTTTGAGTCTTCTGAGTCTTCTGTTGATCAAGAGAGGAGCGTTGGAGAAGGTGCCCACCTAAGTGATGCATTTCGTAATTTTTTTAGTCCTCGCCGCGCAGGGCTGTCAGCTTCCACATCCCATCGGCAGCGTCTGCATCACATGGTGAACGATTACCTCGGGGCCAAAACAGAGATGGAGATGGAGATCTTTCCAGTTGACAATCCACTGGCTTACTGGGTCATGAGAACAGACCACTGGCCAGAATTTGCCCAGTATGCTATTGAGTTGTTGGGCTGCCCTGCATCCAGCGTGCTTTCAGAACGGGCATTCAGTGCTGAAGGAGGTTTTGTTACTGATCATAGAACGCGTCTGCCCATAGGCTCTGTGGACCGTTTGACTTTTGTCTAAATGAATCAGCCCTGGATTACCAGCTATGAAGCCCCTGATGCCGATGTCACTGATTAAGTGTTTTTGGGATGTGGAATCTCTGCAGGACTTTGAGGTTGCCTAGCTTTGAGGGTGTTCAATCATTTCATCTGGAAGAATGTTTTTGGTATAGGCAGTGCCCCCCCCCCCAACAAAAAAAATATATATATTTTTTAAAAAAGTCCCCTTTAAAAAAAAAAGTTTGTTTAATTTAAGTGCACTGTGTTTGGACGCCGGATACAGTGCACTATGGGAAGCGTGACGTCGTTGCAATCACATGATTGCAGGCGTCGCGCTTCAATGGCAGGGTTTAATCCTGCCTTGAGGCGCTTTGCTCTGCGACTCAAGCCGCCTATTGGCTCCTGGTACTGTCAATTAATCACTGCCATCCAATAGACGGCGGTGATTGATCTCGGAAGAGCCTTGGCAAACGTTGCCTCTGCAGCCGGTGGCCGCATGCCGATCTCTGCACACACCTGCCTGCCTGTTAGATGGGGTAAGTGCAGGACTTGTCCCGACTTCGGGGGGGGGGGGACCCAAACCACTATCTGGGACCCTGTATACCCCTATCTGGGACCCTGTATACCCATATCTGGTGACTGTATACCCTATCTGGGACCCTGTATACCCCTATCTGGTGACTGTATACCCTATCTGGGACCCTGTATACCCCTATCTGGTGACTGTATGACTGTATACCCTATCTGGGACCCTGTATACCCCTATCTGGTGAATGTATACCTCTATCTGGGACCCTGTATACCCCTATCTGGGACCCTGTATACTCCTATCTGGTGACTGTATACCTCTATCTGGGACCCTGTATACCCCTATCTGGCGACTGTATACCCTATCTGGGGCTCTGTATACCCTATCTGGGACCCTGTATACCCTATCTGGGACCGTATGTAGCGCTTACCCCCGTAGGACCAGCTGAGTTTGAGGATATAATTTACTACTCTGTCAGTACAACCCTTTTGCTCGCTCGTATCTCCAGTTGTCTAGGGGTATATTGAAAGAAGTTGAACACCAATCACTTTTCTGATGCTTAAACAGGATAAATTTTATTCTTCACACAAGAACAAGGAGAGAGGGGTAGGGAGCTCAGGACACCCTTTCAGCGACAATCAAAAATATGAATAGGCAGGCAGACTCTCAGGCAAAAACACAGTGAGACAGCATAACAGGCCGCAGCCTCTTCTGAACACTCTGACACGTGGCTGTCTCACTTAGCAACCCCAAAAATGGACATTACACTTGCGGATCTTTAGAACTCCCTCTTTGTTCTCTAAACTTCAGTGGATCCCAATTTAGCAACAACAGAATGTACTCACAAACATGTAGAACTCTCTCACAGTTCTCTGGGCTGGTAGAACTCTCTCACAGTTCTCTGGGCTTAAGTGGATCCTGACATAGAAATGAACAGAGTACACTCACGGGTCCATGGAACTCTCTCAGTCCCCTTACTGAAGCAGATCCTGGGCAGGCGCACCACAACACTTTACATCTTCCGGACAGGCATGGGACTCCTGGCAGCTGGGACCCCTGGATAGGCCTAAGGACTCTGGCCTAGCTGCCATGAGGCTTCTGTAACGCAGGCCCCTCCCAGCGAACTGGGAGAGCGACTGGGGCCTACCCCAGCGGAGATGGGCTGGACACTCCTTTCCCCAGAGGAGCTGGGCTGGACTCTGACCCCGATCACATGGCTTCCTCCCCATATATGGTCTCCTCCCACCTACCCACAATGCACTTGCACCGAGTGGATTGGCTAGGAAAAGAATGAGATCACTCCAGAATGTTCTGGAATATTATGACTTATCACACCCATGTCTTAGGCAGCAGTGCCACCTACTGACGTGGTGGAGAAGTGCACCAAAAGGAGAAAATCCAGCAATCAGGAAACAACAAATTACAGCAAGACCCGTACTGTCTTGCAAATATATTTTGCCTAACAAATTTAGCACCCCGCTACATTCACCCCCCTCCAAAATAGACTCCGTCCCCGGAGTCTGCGGTGGAAAAAGAAAAATGTTTGTAGGGTGTCCTGGCTAAATTTGGACAGGGATGGGAACAGAAAAGGAAAAACTTTTGGTACAAATACAGGTGGCATTTCCACCGAAATAGAAAAATACAAAAATATCAAGACATATCACATTACTTGCAGTCTATACCTATCTATCTATCTAATAGAAAACCCGTTATTGATCAAGAATATACACCACTGTCTCTCCTTATCTAAGGAGGACTTAAACCTGAGTAGGCACTTCTGTACAACTTGAACTGAGGTTGGCCTCTCCTTAGCCAAAGCGGGCATGCAGATGCAGGAACATCTGTAAAAGAACAAAAAGAAAAGAAACACACACACAAAATATCCTATCACTAAATTATTGTGCAATTCTTGACAACTTGGTCTCTCCTTAGCCAAGGAGGACTTGTGGGTCTCAGGAGCCCCTGAAAGACAAAAAAGAAGACATACATCCTACCAAATTCCAATATTCTATCACAGTCTACACTATCACTTACTAGCATACAAAATCTGACTACTTAACAGTATGAACAATGCATTATCCCCTGGAGGATAATACTTTGTTCCGAAATACTATATACACCGAGTATCTAAATACAGTTTCACTTACTCAATTATCTACACGTAATTTATACAAAAGAGTACTTGAATTGTTGCAATTCACATAGTTAAATAATCCGGCAGGTTCCCTACAGGCACTTAGTACCTCCCTACCTGACTATCTAGCTAGGCTTTACACATTGTCCCCGTATTCTCAAAGGTACATGGGCAACTTCTCCAAGAGAAGTATCCAAAAGATTGGAGAAGAAAAAGAAGGCATCCTGTCTCTGTAACTCCAAAGTCCAGCAATGCGAACTATACACAGGCCAGAAGTGCAAAGACATGCTGAAGGCACCAACCAAACAACAGCATATCTCTGACGTGTCCCAATATGACTTATTTCCTTTTTGTAATATGTCAACTGTAGGGCACTTTAGGCTGTTGCGGAACTCAAAGAAGGGTGAGACCAGGAGTAGTGTGTTTCCTCCCCTTTTTTTTTTCTTTGCCTCCCAGCAGAGCTTCAGAATGTCCAGCTACAGAGTACATCTTGTGAGGCACCCTAAAGCAATTACCGATGGAGAAGAGAGTGAAGAGACCCAATAGAAGCTCCAGAATGTCCGTCACAGGCTCAAAACTTGATGCAAGGCACTTTAGGTTACTAGTGGGGAAGAAAGTTTTGAAGAAGCTCACAGTAACTTCGGAATGTCCACTTGCAGTAACAGTCTGTTGCAACATACTGGTGCAAGGCGCTTTAGGCTACTGCGGGCGAGGTGGAAACCCGGCAGTGCTTCAGAGTGTCTATTGCAATAGCACTCCTTCTGGCAATTAGCAGAATAACATCACATAGTCACTTGGGGTGTCATAATTTCAAACAAGTAGCAGAGCTTTTTCCCAGGGTCAATTCAATTTTCTCAAACATTGTGAATTTAACAGAAAACAGAGGTTGCAGTAAACACCATTTCTGAATAAGTCCAGCGATTTTCCACTGGCGGCAAACAAAACTTTCAGATCAAACAGTACACTTAACATCACCAATATACCTTGGGTCTGGTAGTTGAATGGATTCTCCTGATGGTCCCACGGTCGTAATGAATCTCCTTTGATCACTTTGCTTAGGCCGTCGGATCACTACACAATCAGAGAAGATGTGACGGCCATAATCCCAGGTTTGCAGGATATTACTGTATCTCTCCCTCATTCTAGGAGAAAGCTCCCGTAGATCACTTTCCACAGGGATATCCAAAAACTCTCTTATTGCGGTATCAATCCACTGAGACCTTTTTACTTGTATTTCTTCCTCAATATCTTCAGGCACATACGGATACAAATAGCCATATTCCTCCGCTATTCGCTTCATCACAATTCTTTGCAGTTTCGACAACTTTGGCAGCAACCTAGGGTCCCCACAACCAGGCAGCACAGGTGTATTGGAAGCACAGGTTACTGGAATGCCTGCAATAGTGTGGGTCTTGGGGCCCTATCTGACATAGCATATACCGCATTCCTAACGGTCTTCACATAGTAGGCCAGCCGCTTTTCCTCGCTTGAAACTAAAGAGCCGGGTTCAGGTGAAGTATGAGGCTCAAAGGCATCACAGTCCACTAATAGCATGGGGACTTCCTCATCCACAGGATCAAACAGACATTCCAAATCACTATCCGCTAGCTTGCCCCATGACATGGTATCAGAGAACAGTTCAGAAATCCTATCACTCAATATGTCAGAGTCCGTTTCAGTGGAGAACTCTTCAGCAGGGAGCAAATTAGGCCTAGGCCTTACATCAGTAACTTCTACAAGGTCAGCCCCCTCGGTAGTGACAGGTTTTACAGTCCCCACAGGAATATCAGAAACAGGCTTACCGGACTCAGATGACTTTCCAGGAGCTTCCATGAGTAGGCATAGCAGGCGCCCTCGAACGCGACCGCAAGAAGGCCTAGAGACTGGTACTGTAGTGAGCGATGCAGCAGAGGTAGTTGTAGCGGGGAGCGGTAGTGAATTTGCGGGAGGCGGTGGTAATGGCTTTGAACTTTCGTTGGCGGCAGGAACTGACACTTCTGCCACATGAAGCGACTTAAGACTTTGGGTGGTAGCAGGAACTGACACTTCTGCCACATGAATAGTTGAAGCTGTGGTGCTGTCAGAAGCATCTGACTCAGCACATGTAGATACAGCAGCTGAAGTGGTAGTGGAAACAACAGTGGAAGCAATAGTGGTGCTGCCCTCCGGTTCTGGAACAGCAATACATTCGCCCAATCAACTTTAAGCTCCTGCGGCGGTATAGTTGGTGAGACGACTTCCAGCAGGGTCTCGCCACAATTTGCACAGGCCATCCATGGCCGGATAATGGTCACAAGTCCCGCACAGTTGGGGCACAGTAGCCCGATGGACTCATAGCCACCTGTTGAATAAAGCGCCAGACTACCACGTGTAGTGAAGCGCACGCCAGTGTCAATGACTGCATCCCTGAACTCGGTCGGTCCAGATCTGACACCTGGCGCAAGAACTTTCCATCCAACACTTGAAAAATCAGGGTTCGCCATCTCTGCTTGCTCTGACTCTCAGCACGTGTATCCAAAAATGGCGACACGCTCTTCCGCGCGTCCTCCTTTGCAGAGCGGTGACTCTTCCTCCTGCCACAGGATTGGTCCGGTTGCTCAAAAAGAACTTCAGCGCCGCCCTTCTTCATTAAGCAGCGCGCCAAAAGAAAATGGAGTCTGCCTTAACCCCTTCAGCCCTGGCGAAAAGTGACAAAAGTCCAGGCTGTCTCTCCTATGCAAAGAGACACAAAAATAGTACCGTTGACTGCAGAGTAGAGGGAATATAAATCCCGGACGAACACCCCACATGTAGCGCTTAGCCCCGTAGGACCGGATGAGTTTGAGGATATAATTTACTACTCTGACAGTACAACCCTTTTGCTCGCTCGTATCTCCAGTTGTCTAGGGGTATATTGAAAGAAGTTGAACACCAATCACTTTTCTGATGCTTAAACAGGATAACTTTTATTCTTCACACAAGAACAAGGAGAGAGGGGTAGGGAGCTCAGGACACCCTTTCAGCGACAATCAAAAATATGAATAGGCAGACAGACTCTCAGGCAAAAATACAGTGAGACAGCATAACAGGCCGCAGCCTCTTCTGAACACTCTGACACGTGGCTGTCTCACTTAGCAACCCCAAAAATGGACATTACACTTGTGGATCTGTAGAACTCCCTCTTTGTTCTCTAAACTTCAGTGGATCCCACTTTAGCAACAACAGAATGTACTCACAAACATGTAGAACTCTCTCACAGTTCTCTGGGCTTGTAGAACTCTCTCACAGTTCTCTGGGCTGTTAGAACTCTCTCACAGTTCTCTGGGCTTAAGTGGATCCTGACATAGAAATGAACAGAGTACACTCACGGGTCCATGGAACTCTCTCAGTCCCCTTACTGAAGCAGATCCTGGGCAGGCGCACCACAACACTTTACATCTTCCGGACAGGCATGGGACTCCTGGCAGCCGGGACCCCTGGATAGGCCTAAGGACTCAGGCCTAGCTGCCATGAGGCTTCTGTAACGCAGGCCCCTCCCAGCGAACTGGGAGAGCGACTGGGGCCTACCCCAGCGGAGCTGGGCTGGACACTCCTTTCCCCAGAGGAGCTGGGCTGGACTCTGACCCCGATCACATGGCTTCCTCCCCATATATGGTCTCCTCCCACCTACCCACAATGCACTTGCACCGAGTGGATTGGCTAGGAAAAGAATGAGATCACTCCAGAATGTTCTGGAATATTATGACTTATCACACCCATGTCTTAGCCAGCAGTGCCACCTACTGACGTGGTGGAAAAGTGCACCAAAAGGAGAAAATCCAGCAATCAGGAAACTACAAATTACAGCAAGACCAGTACTGTCTTGCAAATATATTTTGCCTAACAGCCTAAAAAATTTAGCACCCCGCTACACGTATATACCCCTATCTGGTGACTGTATACCCTATCTGGGACCCTGTATACCCCTATCTGGTGACTGTATGACTGTATACCCTATCTGGGACCCTGTATACCCCTATCTGATGACTGTATACCCTATCTGGGGCTCTGTATACCTCTATCTGGGACCCTGTATATCCCTATCTGGGACCCTGTATACTCCTATCTGGTGACTGTTTACCCTATCTGGGACCCTGTATACCCCTATCTGGCGACTGTATACCCTATCTGGGGCTCTGTATACGCTCTCTGGGATATTGTATACCCTATCTGGGACCCTGTATACCCTATCTAGGGCTCTGTATACCCTATCTGGAACCCTGTATACCCATATCTGGTGACTGTATGACTGTATATCCTATCTGGG
>BLSH010181481.1:16569-29334 GCA_018402905.1 Glandirana rugosa
TATTTAATTTTAGTTTATTTTTTTACCCTTCCCCCCACCACCGCCACTTCCACCTACACTGCCACGGTCACGGCCTAGTCAACCTCTAGGCTCCTACTTCACATCCACCCCCCTTCCCATTTTTTTATTTGATTTTAATTTATTTTCCCTATCCCCATTTATTTGTAGGGCACTTGCCCTAGTTTGAAGATGATTTTAGAACAGTTATATGGCTTCTACCGTTAATTAATACTTTTCAGACACAGTTTGAAGATGATCCACATTCACCTCCATTTTTGCTTTTTTTATGTTTTTATTTTTTTTTAAATATTTAAAGTTATTTCCCTGTCCCCATTTTTTTGTAGGGCACTTGCCCTACCCTTACCGCCATTTTACTTCCTTTTGCAGCCCTCTAGGGCTTTCCAGGACTTTGTTACAGCCATTTTTGTGCCTAAAAGTTCGGGTCCCCATTGATTTCAATGGGGTTCGTTGTCCGTGCGACCGGACCCGGACTTTGTCCTGAAGTTCGGCCGGACCAGCAGAACCCGAACTTCCAGAGGTTTGCTCAACTCTAGTTACAATATCTAGAGCCTAACTAGGAGGAGTAAAAGCCAGCACACATGCATCAAAATAGCTGAACTAAAGAATTCAGAGGGGTGTGAAGCAAACTTTTTTTTTTTTTTTTTAAACAGTAGTTTTTATTTAAATTTCCAATACATTCACATTGCAAAAAAGTACTGTGGTTACAGAATTGATATGCCTGTCGTTACAATGAGTAGATATGGATAAAGTTATCTCCTTTTCCCTGTTAGGGATATTTAACACATTCAGGACATATTAGTAATTACAGGGTCTTACTGAAGAACCATAGTTTATTGTGCCCCTGCATGGTTCTTTCCCCCTCCGACACCCCTCACTGGGATCCTGCTGTGTCGGAAGGGGGCAGACCCAGTGCTGGGGGTCATGCGATGATATGAGATCATTGTGTGCAACCTCTTTGCTTAGTATAACTCTAGTCAACTAAAATACCCGATCCATAACTATACATCGATTGCCATCACCAAGAACCTATATGTTGTGGTTTCATTTGTGCTTATGACCAGATTTTCCAAGCTTGTTGGAATTTCTCCAATGCTAGGGAGTTGATTGTGATAGCCTTTTCAAGTATCATGTTGGCATTTACCATATTTTTAACTTCTGAGATATTAGGTACTTGTTGGGATTTCCATCTCAGAGACCTTGCTGCTATTAGTGTGTGTGTTATCACTTGCCAGTACTCTCTAGGATGTATGTCTATACCCACACTTAGAATGGCCAGTTCTGGATTCGGTTTGGTTAGTATGCCCGTGCATTTTGCCAAGAGCTGAAAGGTTTGGTTCCAAAGGCTAGTGATCACTGGGCATTCCCATGCCATGTGTAAGAGATTTCCTATTTGTCCGCACAATTGCCAGCATAGCGGGGATTGAGCAGGGTAGAATTTAGCCATTCTAAAGGGGGTGTAGTATCACCTGTTCCATAGTTTTAGGGACAGTTCCCAATGAGCTTCACAGTGCGAGGAGTGACGTATAGAATGTATAGCTTTTTTCCATTTATCAGGTGTGAAGGTCTGTTTAAGATCCTTTTCCCATTTGTACATTGGTGGTGTTTTTTGGAAAACATCATTGCTGTGGAGATACCCATAGATTCTAGAAATGTCTCTATTTGTTTTGTTTGAGGGTTGTAGGTAGGACCAAAATTTGGAATTTATAAAAAAAATTTCCCAGGGGTGCTTAGATAGGAAAGTTAGTATTCTGGTGATAGTGAATGATTCTGTGAGTGGAAGGTTAAATTCTTCCAGTATGTCATTTGTTTTTTTTCAGTGTGTTTTGGTCGTATAGTTGGAGAATTGTTGTGAGACCTTTTCTTGCTAAATGGGCCGTAGGGAGCATGGGGGTTATAGTGCTTAGTATTTTTAGGGGTAACTTAATACTGTGTGAGATATCACAGGGGTCTATGTCATGGGTTAGAGATCTCCATGTTTTGAGTGTGGATTGTATTGTAATTGGAAGGGAACTAAGCATCCAAGGTACCCATTGGTCTGTGATAAGTAACCAGTAGAGATCTTTGGTGGGGGATAAATCCTGTTCTATTTCTTTCCACAAAGGTGGCTCTACCTTGTTATCCACTTCTTTAAGGGAGCTATTTGTGTTGTTCTGTAGTAATTTGGGATATTTGGTATGCCTGCGCCTCCTAGAAACTTATGACGGTAGAGGATTTGTTTCGTACATCTTGGTCTCTTGCCTTTCCAGGTGAATTTTGTAACGATGGCGTTAATCTTTGAAAAGTATTTGTTGGGGATCGGGTTGGGTAAATTTCTGAAGATATATAGCAATTGAGGAAGAATGTTCATTTTGAAGGTTGCTATCCTGCCTCCCCATGAGAGCTCTATTTTGGATATTCTGTCCAATTCGTTTGACATTTTGGATATTAGCGAGGGGAGATTGAAGATGATTAGTTGGAATGTTTTAGGGGTTAGGGTTATGCCCAGGTATTGTAGCCCATCTGTGCTCCATGGGTAGGAAGCATGGATTGGATATTTAGTTTAGTTATCGGGGGTACTCCCAGGTCTAATACTGTGGATTTGGAGGTGTTTACTTTTTAGTATGATATTTTGCTGAATTGTTGTAGGATTTGGTGGGCATTAATTAGGGATTGTTTGGGATATGTAAGCATTAGGATATCATCCGCAAACAGATTTATCTTATGGTGGTGGTTCTGAAATTTAAAGCCTGTTATTAGTGGGTAAGACCGAATGGTTTCTGCCAGGGGTTCTATGGCTAAATTGAAAATGGATGGGGAAAGGGGGCAGCCCTGTCTAGTGCCATTGGATATACTAAAGGGGTTTGATAACACTCCTGATGTGTACACTTGTGCTGAAGGGTGTGAGTATAGGGAGGAAAGAGCAGATTTGATAGGTCCAGAAAATCCAAACTTAGTCAACACATGGGACATGTATTCCCAATGCACTCTATTGAACGCCTTCTCTGCTTCCAGAGCCAGAAGCAGAGAAGGCGTTCGGGCTCTTTCAGCCTGGTTGATTACATTGATTACCCGTCTAGTTGCGTCTGAGGTCTGACGACCACTTACAAACCCTTTTTGGTCCCTCTTGATTAGAGACGGCAGCACCAACATTATTCTCCTAGCTAGTAATTTAGCATAGATCTTAACATCACAATTTAGTAACGAAATGGGTCGAAAATTGGATGGTTGTTATCAGTTCTTTCCCTGGTTTGGGAAGAGTTATCACATAAGCTCTCAACATCTCCGGGGGAAGAGAGGATGTATCTGTGGCCATAGCGAAAACTCTGGATAGGTAGGGGGTTAATATTTCCTGGTGTAATTTGTAATATTCGTTGGGAATACCATCGGGACCTGGGGATTTCCCATTCGGGAGGGATTTGATAATCTTAGAAATTTCATGTGGAGTGATAGGTGCATTTAGGTCTTGGATTTGGTCTTCTGTTAGTCTGGGTAATGAAATGTTCTCTAGAAAGGCGTGTATCTTTTCCATGGAAGGTTGGGGGGTGTTCGTATCTTCTTTTAGATTATACAAAGCACCACAGTACCTTGCAAACTCGTTGGCAATGTCCTGAGGGTGACTGTTTTTATGCTTATGGTGGGGATGGATTAGGAATGGTATTCTTGCTTTTGATTGTTTGATTTTTACTCTGTTAGCTAGGTATTTTCCCATTTTGTTGGCTTGGGAGTAATAAGTAAGTTTTAGTTTCCTTAGCTGGTGATCAGCTTGCTCAAGGAGCAAGGAGCGTAGTAACGTTCTCAAATTAAGAAGTTTATCAGAAGTTAAAGAATTGGGGGAGGCTTTGCTCTGGGCTTCTAATGAATGGATTTCGGAGAGTATGTTGTTTAGTTTTTTGTTGTATTCTTTCTTGACCCTGCAATTTTGTTGGATACATATTCCTCTTATGAATGTCTCATGGGCGTTTCATAGGGTCCAGGGGCTCTCTACTGATGGGGCATTGGTTTGAAAATATTCCCGGAGATGTTGAGAGATACGTGTGTTGCAACTCGGGTTTTGTAAGGTCTTGACATTACATCTCCATATTGGAGCTCTACCTCCATTTCCTTGTTCCTTCAGTGATATCAGTGTCGCCGCGTGATCCGACCATGGGATATCTAAAATACTGGAGGAAGATGCCCTCTGTAAGAGCCACATGTCCGTGATTATCATGTCAATGCGGGAATATGAACGGTGTCTGGAGGAGAAGAACGTGTAGTCCCTTTCGAGTGCATGCTGTCACCTCCAGACATCGTATACCCCTTCTTTGTGGAGCAGTGATCCCAGCGAGGGACCCCCCCCCCTCGAATTAGAGGAGGTGTCCCGCGCAGGGTCACTTACCAAATTAAAGTCACCACACAATAGTACATGGCCATATTTGCAGGCAGATAGCTCCTTTAGAAGTCTACGGAGAAACCTCATTTGGAGCATACACCGTTACTAAAGTCAGCGGGATGTTGTTGATGTCGCAGGTTATGACAATGTACCTTCCTTCTGGGTCCAATTTGGAGTCTTTCAGGATAAAGTCTAGTGTATGTTTGAATGCCATCATTACTCCTTTGTTTTTATGTGGGCTAGTCGCTATAAAGGTATGAGGATAGCCTTTATGTTTACAGTTGGGATAGTTCTGTTGCTGGAAGTGGGTTTCCTGTACACATACTATGTCCGCTTTGTGGATTGTGGCCTCTTTCCATAGGGAAAACCTTTTGGCTGGGTGGTTGAGTGGCATTAATTGAGAAACATGTGATAGTCATTGTTCTTGTTTAGGAGGAAGTTTGGTAGGTTGCTAGGCAATGGTTTGTGGGTGTCCTGAATTGATTCTGTAGTGCTGGTACTTTTTTGGTCTGGCAATCTTTGGCATTCCGGTATGAATAACTAGAACTTGGAGAAACAAAAAACATAAGATAAAAGGGGGATCTGAACATTGATCGGAAAACAGCAAAAACTGTCTTTTTATCCGTGAGGGCCATGTGGATTTGGTTATCCTTTTTGGCCTGGGACTTAGTGTTGGTGTTAGTTTGGGTGTTAGTATCAGGTACCTCCATTTGTGGACTTAGGCTTGGCAGGGCGTTTGCGTGACACTACTTGCCATTCCTCTTCCATTAGGGGTGGAATAATGGAATGTTGTTGCATGGGGTGTGTTAATGGGGGTAAGATACCCCACTTGCGTAGTGCCTGAATACCCTCCTCCAGAGATGCTATTGTGACCGTATTTCCATTATGCTTTACAGACAGGGTCGCTGGGTATTTCCAGCGGTGTGGAATGCTGTGGTTTCTTAAAGCTTTTGTAATTGTAGCCAGATTTTTCCTTTTCTGCAGCGTGTGTCTAGATAAATCAGGAAGCATTTGTAGTTTCGAGTATTCTGTTGGTAATGTTGAGGCTTTTTTGAATGCTGATGTGATCGTTTCTTTGGATTTATAGTAATGTAGTCTCATTATAACATCTCTTGTCACCTCAGGAGCTAGGAATGAGGGCTTGAGGAGCCTGTGTATTCTGTTGATTGTCAATTATGCGGTAGTTAGGGCTGGGGCTATTTTGGTAAATAGCTCTGTCACATACTTTTGCAGTTGGTCTTGTGGTACACTTTCTGGTATGCCTCTTATTTTCAAGTTGTTCCTTCTTGCTCAGTCCTCTAAATCTGAAAGCTTATCTTTCAGCCATTTGATCTCTTCTGCTTGGTTATTGTGAGCATCTACCATGGAGTTGAAAGATGAGGTGATTTCTTCTATAGATTCTTCTGTGTGGGCTACTCTGTCCCCTAAGTCATGTAGCTCCTGTTTGAACTGGCACATACATTCTCTTATGCCGGTCTGTAGTGATGACCTTAAGGATATTAGCATCCCCTTGAGGGTTATATCTGAGATTGGTTGCCCTAGAGCTGGGAATGAGTCTATGGGGTCTGGTGCGGCCTGTGGTGCATGGCTAGCCGTAAGCTGTGTGCGGCTTACCTCCATGCCTGGATCGCCTTCCTGCAGGTCCCTGCAGGGCTTGGATTTTGCAGGGCTCTGGGTGGAGTGTGATGATGACCCCGAGGAATCCCTTCTATCTGGGTTTCCCACTCGGTGTGCAGGTTGTGATCCACTGCCTTTGCTCTTGCCGTCTGCTCCCGCTCCGCGTGTTTGCTGTGGCTTCTGCCCGCCGCCATTTTGGTGAGGTCTTCCGGCATTCGGTTTGAAGAAGCTGGCGAGTTTCTTGACCTGCAAGCTTTCTTTCTTTTTGCGCGTCATTGCGCCTGTCCTCGGGGGTTCACTGAGTTGGAAGCGACCGTCGCTGCGGAGGTACCCACTATGGGTTGTTGTCCCGGGCGGCCAAGCGGAGCTCCTGGATTAGGCGTCCATCTTCTCCGCCATTCGCCATGCCCCCCCTGAAGCAAACTTTTAAAAGCAAATCATGCAATGATAAATGTGGACATGCATGAATCCAAAATAACTCACCTATAATCAGCATCATTCTACTGCAAAATATGAAATATGTACTCTACACTCTGTAGGTTGCATCACTAAATTTATTATCACTGCTATTTATAGTCTTAGTAAAAAAATAATATGTAATGGATATGTACATAATAGAGCTGCATGATTATTGGTTAAAGAATCAAGATCGCGATTCAACCCCCCTCATGATCTCAATACAGCAGAGTTCTCTGCTCACTGCTGACAGCTGTCAAAAAAAAAAGGCAGCCTGCCAAGTTAATCAAAACATTGCTCAGGTGGAGATAAAAGGAAATGTTGTAACATTTAGTTCTTTTATATCAAAGGGATGAACTTTGGTCTGTAAATGAGGGCAGTGTAAGCACCTAAAGACTAGACTTTTCTGACACTTGTTGCTTACAAGTTAAAATCAGTATTTTTGCTAGAAGATAACTTAGAAACCCCAAACATTTAATATATATATTACAAAATCTGAGCTGCGCTAAGTCATATACCCCAAGGTGGAGATATAATAATATCCCTGAAAGGTGATATCAAATAATGTTATAAATTGTAAATAAGTACAAATACAGTGAAAAATCACTATACAGATCACATAACACAGTAATGGAACAATGTGTTCAAATAAATGAAATAGAAAAGTGCAAACTTTCCAAAAAAAGTCTCTTATATAAGGAAAATAATAAATGTCCTTATAATAAGGGGCCACATCGGACAAAGATTGTGAGAAGGAGGCAGATCACCAAACATGATGTAAACAGAACATACTAGTGTAAATCCTTCACAATGCGATTTATATGCTCACCAGATGCTCATCATCAAATCGCATGAGGCTGTTAACCCCGCCAGGGTCCCCTTAGGGGGTAGAAGGGTCTCCCACGTTATGGTAATATGCCACTAGGTATCAGCAGACAGAAGCAGATGAGGCCACTCTCCAATGGGTACCAGATGCTTATCATCAAATCGCATGAGGCTGTTAACCCCGCCAGGGTCCCCTTAGGGGGTAGAAGGGACTCCCACGTTAGGGTAATATGCCACTAGGTATCAGCAGACAGAAGAAGATGAGGCCACTCTCCAATGGGTACCAAAATAAAAAAGGAACTCCAATAGTGTAATCCTGTTTCCTTATTACGTATTTATTAAAGTAAAATATGCACTTACATTGTATGCAGATTCAAAACACGATAAAACAAACAAGCCGGCCAGTATGCACTAGTGCAGATGTAAGGCGATAACGTCAGCGCATCCTCCCTTGACGTAAATATGGAAAAGTGAACCCCCAAATTTGGGACTTTAGCGGAAACCAGCCTCCTGAAGGAGCAAAAATCAAAACCAGTTTGGATCAAAAAACAATATATTTTATTAGAGTAGATTCAAAGTTGCAATAGTCAGACCTTAACAGATAGGTCTGCCATCAAAGGGATAACAATGGTGATGATACTAGACACTGACAGGGGTTACATCGTGAAAAACATACACAATTGACAGACTACAAACACAAACAGCAAAAAGGACCACTTGCATCGCCACAATGTGGCTGGGAAGCCCAACACGTTTCGATAGTTCTTCTTCAGGGGAGAAGTGGTCACAATTAAAACCTCAGCTGAAAGAGGTGTCAAAATTGAAGGTCAATATAAATGTCGAACAGTCATTCCCTCCCGTCTCAGTCCAACATGAGCAAAAGGCGGGATGGATATCCGTTTGATCCTAAGAAATTGAAGAGAGTATCCAAGGTGCAGATATTGGAGATGGCCCCTGAAAAAGGCAAGGGACCAAGGACTCCAGTTGTCTAGCGATCCCTTGGGTATTGAAAGGTGGTCCAGAAAATATCAATAATATTGGTATAAGTCACAGAGAAAGACAGGTGCAATGGGGGCTGGGTGGGATGGCAGTATGTACTGAGGATATATCAGTTGTCAAATATAGGAAAACCGTCTATGGTCAGAGGGGTATGCACATGTCCGGCTCAAAAGGCTGGGATATATGCCAAGGGGGACCAGCTAGATCCTCCCATCGAGGGTAGGGTCAAGGACCAATATCAAGAGCCCTAACCCACAAAAGTGGGTACCACAAGAGGGATCTGGAAAGTCAGTCTGCTCAGCACACCCGGCCCCACAGCAGTTCACGGCAAGACAAAAGATCAGCGATGGCGTATGTTTCGTCTGAGATAGACTTTGTCAAAAGGGGATTTATTTATTTGAACACATTGTTCCATTACTGTGTTATGTGATCTGTATAGTGATCTTTCACTGTATTTGTACTTATTTACAATTTATAACATTATATGATATCACCTTTCAGGGATATTATTATATCTCCACCTTGGGGTATATAACTTAGCGCAGCTCAGATTTTATAATATCTGTTTTTTCTCCTAGTTGTGGGGTGGAGCTGCAGCTTGTCATCCCCTCCCCCCATACATTTGGATTCATCTATGAGCCTTTAGCACAGTATCAATACAATACATTATATATATATATATATGTATATATATATATATATATTTTTTTTTTTTTAAGCAGAGACCCTAGAGAATAAAATGGCTGTTGTTGCAATAGTTTATGTCACACTGTATTTGCGGAGTGGTCTTTCAAACGCAATTTTTTTTTTATAATACAGTTTAACCACTTCCCGTCCGGCCTATAGACAAATGACGGCCAGGCGGTGGTTCAATTATCCTGACTGGATGTTGATTGAAGTCTTTCAGGAGAACCCGCGATTGCACGTGCAGGGGCGTGCATCGCGGCAATCGGTGGTGTGGTGTGGTGTGGTGTGTCAGTCTGAGTAGAGGAGAGCTGAGGGGTGGTCTGCGCTTATTGTTTATCGGCACAGCCCCCCTAGGATTAGCTTTTTTTTTTCCCAAAATTTTCAGAATTTTTTTATTTGTAGCGCAAAAAATAAATACTGCAGAGGTGATCAAATACCACCAAAAGAAAGCTCTATTTATTAGAACAAATTTTGTTTGGGTACAGCGTTGCATGACCGCACAATTGTCATTCAAAATACGACAGCACTGGAAGCTGAAAATTGGTCTGGGCGGGAAGGGAGGTAAGTGCCTGGTATTCCACAGGGGAAGGGGGACAGAAGGGAATTAAGTAGGGCAGTGGAAGAGAGGGGCTGGAGAAGAAGGGGGGGGGGAGGCACAGAGAGAAAATGTAGACATAACATGAAAGATAGAAAGATTGCAGGCCGACCTGATAGGTGCAGCAAAGGCACATAGTTAATCCCAGGATGTTGACATTGGGAGCAGTGGTGGCAAGAAGGTAATCAGGTTTCTAGTCAAGGCAACAGGGGGTACACTGGAGCCAAGTGATACAGGGGCCCATGGAGCAGACCTGAAATGGATAGTACAAAGGTAAGTAACCATAACAAACAGCCAAACACTGAACAGTCAAAGCCGCAGATAATATCATATTGGCTGTGCAGGCGACAGTAGGTGGCAGGGAACAGGGAAACAGAAAGCCAACACACTGCCTCAATGTCACGTAGATGTGCACTCTGGGATCCTCTCCATGCATGTGAAAGCAGGGACGTCCTGCTTAAATACCCAACCCGGTGATACAGACACCAGCCGTTGGCCGTGTGTGACGTCGCCAGGTCAAGTCGCCCATAGTGCGCATGCACAAGGGGTAGTTGCGCATGCATACTCGTAGATGAGTCCAAAGGGCGGAAGTGCCGAAGATCCAATCTGTGCAAGAGCGGAGGTGGTCCACTGAGGGCGGACCCTACCAACGCTCCAGGGCATCTACATTACTGCCGATTTGAACAAGGCATGCACCGGTGATATCTGGTGTGGTGAACAATAATGCAAGCTTGGTCAGTCACCTGTTCAAACATTATAAAAATTCCTATAGCTGATGGTACATCATGCAAATCAGAAAATTACATTGGTATTAAGAATTTGTGCTATATACAAAGAGACGGTAAATGTGGCTGGAAACAAACCACAATAAGTTCCAGACTATTAAACAGGGCTTGTAGGACCCCAGCATAAACTAGGACAAAGGCCCATGTCCAATATACCAGAGGGCTCATAAGTATCTGTGTATGGGAGAGCAATGGGGGCTGCGGAAGGGGAAAAAAGGGAGGAGGGGGAGGGAAAATGGGGGAGGGGGAAGGGAGAGAGGAAAGGGGGGGAGGGGGATTAGAGGGGATAGGTTGGAGGGGTCACCCAACCAGAATTAATTGCTGAACAGAAAAAGGCAGACATTCCACCATTGAGTTATTTAAAGAAACAGTTTGTAGGAATTAATATCTTTGAGGCCAGGGGGAATGGTTTAATTTAAGCGTTCGATCCAGAGGGATCTCCCCCTCTAGGATCGAGAGGTATCACTTCTAAAACAAGGACTTGGACAGTAAGAGGGTTAAATTTATGATAGAGGCCAATATGTCAGCCTATGGTTATCAATTTCCCATTTGTGGAATAGCACACATGATCTCCTATATGTTGCTGTAATGCCCTAATAGTTTTCCCCACATAGAAAGCCCAACACTCGCACACCATCAAATACATCACTCCAGTAGTATTACAATTGACCGAGAAGCCTGGTGAAAGTATTTCTTCATTGGGTAATAAGTAGGAGGTCACATTAGCAATCCATGGGCATCTGCAGCATCCCCCACAAGATGAGGTACCCCGTCGTCCCGGGGAGCCTCCTCTGAGGTACGATAATGGCTGGTGGTCAGTCGATCCCGCAATGATTTGGCTCGCTGGAATACCAGCTCGGGGCATTATTTAACATATTTTCTCAGGACATGGTGCTCTGTTAGGAGATGCCAATGTCGAGACAAGATACAGTCAGGTCCATAAATATTGGGACATCAACACAATTCTAATCTTTTTGGCTCTATACATCACCACAATGGATTTGAAATGAAACAAACAAGATTTGCTTTAACTGCAAACTTTCAGCTTTAATTTGAGGGTATTTACATCCAAATCAGGTGAACGATGTAGGAATTACAACAGTTTGTATATGTGCCTCCCACTTTTTAAGGGACCAAAAGTAATGGGACAGATTAACAATCATAAATCAAACTTTCACTTTTTAATACTTGGTTGCAAATCCTTTGCAGTCAATTACAGCCTGAAGTCTGGAATGCATAGACATCACCAGATGCTAAGTTTCATCCCTGGTGATGCTCTGCCAGGCCTCTACTGCAACTGTCTTCAGTTCCTGCTTGTTCTTGGGGCATTTTCCCTTCAGTTTTGTCTTCAACAAGTGAAATGCATGCTCAATTGGATTCAGGTCAGGTGATTGACTTGGCCATTGCATAACATTCCACGTATTTCCCTTAAAAAACTATTTGGTTCCTTTCGCAGTATGCTTTGGCTCATTGTCCATCTGCACTGTGAAGCACTGTCCAATGAGTTCTGAAGCATTTGGCTGAATATGAGCAGATAATATTGCCTGAAATACTTCAGAATTCATCCTGCTGCTTTTGTCAGAAGTCACATCATCAATAAATACAAGAGAACCAGTTCCATTGGCAGCCATACATGCCCACGACATGACACTACCACCACCATGCTTTACTGATGAGGTGGTATACTTTGGATCATGAGCAGTTCCTTTCCTTCTCTATACTCTTCTCTTCCCATTACTCTGGTACAAGTTGATCTTGGTCTCATCTGTCCATAGGACGTTGGTTGTTCCAGAACTATGAAGGCTTTTTTAGATGTTGTTTGGCAAACTCTAATCTGTTTTTGAGGCTCACCAATGGTTTACATCTTGTGGTGAACCCTCTGTATTCACTCTGGTGAAGTCTTCTCTTGACTGTTGACTTTGACACACATACACCTACCTCCTGGAGAGTGTTCTTGATCTGGCCAACTGTTGTGAAGGGTGTTTTCTTCACCAGGGAAAGAATTCTTCGGTCATCCACCACAGTTGTTTTCTGTGGTCTTTTGGTGTTGCTGAGCTAACCGGTGCGTTCTTTCTTTTTAAGGATGTTCCAAACAGTTGATTTGGCCACACCTAATGTTTTTGCTATCTCTCTGATGGGTTTGTTTTGTTTTTTCAGCCTAATGATGGCTTGCTTCACTGATAGTGACAGCTCTTTGGATCTCATATTAAGAGTTGCCAGCAACAGATTCCAAATGCAAATAGCACACTTGAAATGAACTCTGGACCTTTTATCTGCTCCTTGTAAATGGGATAATGAGGGAATAACACACACCTGGCCATCCATCCACATACACACAGTTTCAGTTGTCAGTTCTCTTCTGAAGTGGTCTCACTTATGTCTCCCAAGTGGTGTTCTACATTTGGTAACCACTCGGAGTTTTTGTCTAATCT
>BLSH010181481.1:43937-55424 GCA_018402905.1 Glandirana rugosa
GGGAACAAAGGAATATGATGGGTCTCAGTAATTTTGAAGTAGCATTTTATATCTACTAAAACCCAATGGCGTCCGGGGATGACGTGGATTTATTCCGTCAGCGTTTGCTGGGAATCATCTTTATGGGGTTTTAAGGTAAAATCCCCACCGGTGGGTGTCCCAACTGTGAGTAATGAGTCAGAGAAAGCAGAAACCATTGATATATAAGTTCCCGAGATGCGGGGGCCAGTTCGGTTCTGAGGTGATGAAAATGGGGTAGCAGTGATCTGGTAGTCCAGGATGGTAGCCTTGCAGGAGACCAAGAGAAAGATAAACTATGCAGATGGAAGGAGTCCTGCCCAATACCCATACAGCCTTAAGTAGCCGAAGGGTAACCTAAGTTGTCAAGGGTAGCTGACCCAAGGATGCAGGTATCGAACTGGGAGTCTAGAGCCCATTTGGCTTAATAACATGTTGTTCTGGGGTAGCTGGTATCTCTTTTCAGTCCATGGTGTCTTCTGGATCTTGAGCTTGAGGGCCCAAACGACTCCGCTTGTGGGCATGAGATTCCGGCTGTTTTCCTGGAGAGGAAAATGATTTGGAGGGGGATGAACCTGCCGTTCTACGACGGGATGATCCAGATTGGTGATGTTCATCAGTTAAATGCAGATCCTGCAACGTGTGCTGTAGGTCATCCATGCTGTTGCATCTATATTTCAGGCCATTGTAGGTGAAGCGAATAGAGAACGGAAATCCCCAGTGGTAAATAATTTGTTTTTGTTGCAGTATAGCTAGGAGGGGTTTCATAGCTCTACATTTTGAGATTGTTACCTGTGAGATGTCTGGGAAGATCTGGTATGAGTGCCCTTGAAAAGAAAGGTCCCCTTTTTCTCTGGTGGCTGCTAGGAGTTGTTCCTTTGTGCGATAAAAATGCAGTTTGTCGATTATATCGCGTGGAGGACCTTCTTGTTTTTTAGGGGTTAGGGCCCTGTGAACCCTATCCATCTCAAGGCGCTCTATGGGTATAGCTGGTTGCAATTCCTGAAATAAAGCTGTTATTGTAGATTGAACATCTAGCACTGTTTCAGGTATCCCTCTTATGCGGAGGTTCGACCTCCTTGCTCTATTTTCAAAATCTTCCGGTCTGTTTTGCAGCATGAGGTTTTCCTCCTTAAGGTTCTCTACTTCTGCTATATAGTTTTGGGACGTGGCTTCAAGCTCATCTGCTCTGTCCTCCAGGGCAGCAGTGCGAGCCCCCAGCTCCCTTATCTCCCTGGTGAGGCTGCTTGTAATGTGGTCCGAGGTCTGGCGTAGGGCCTTATTGAGCATACGCTCTATTTGTTGTAATAATTCTGGGGTGGCTTCTGGATCCGGTCCCAGGCTAAAGGAGGGTGGTGTTTCTGCAACCGAGTCATCGGGGAACGGAGGAGTTCCTAATATATGCTTACGTGCCTTCGGTCCTTCACTGCCTTTCGGATCGGGATGTGCCGCCGCCATCTTCAGAGTGCCGCGTGACAAGGCCACCTTGATGGTGGAAGCCTTGTACTTAGTTTTAGAGCCCCCCGTGAACCATTAAAGTTTGGCCAGTGTTAGATCGGGACTTCGTACAGTTATTGCCGCTTTTTCCGTGTTCTCCGGGCTGTAGATCCACCGTTATCAGGTCTTATATGGCTCTGTGTAGCGGAGAGCTAGACTTGCATGACCGTTTGGTCCGGCTCCGCGCATGCGCCCGCCGGACCGCTCTTATTTTTTATCTACACCTCTTCCCTGGGTCGGCTGATAGCCTCCCATGGCTTTCAATATAATTTCTATGCCAACGATACCCAAATCTACCTCTCCACCCCCCAACTCACTCCATCAGTCTCCTCACGCATCACTAACTTATTAACAGACATATCTGCCTGGATGTCCCACCACTTCCTCAAACTCAACCTGTCCAAAACTGAACTCATTATATTTCCTCCCCCAAATGCCATTTCCCTTGACTTCTCTGTCAAGAGCAATGGCACAACCATCCACCCATCCCCACATGTTAGGGTGCTTGGTGTTATCCTGGATTCTGAACTCTCCTTTTGGCCACACATCCAATCACTTTCTAAGGCTTGCTGCCTCAATCTCCGCAACATCTCTAAAATATGTCCCTTCCTAACCAATGAAACCACAAAGCTCCTGATTCACTCCCTGGTCATCTCTCGCCTCGACTACTGCAACTCCCTCCTCACTGGCCTACATTTAAATAGACTATCCCCCCTCCAGTCCATCATGAATGCCGCTGCCAGACTTATCCACCTTACAAACCGTTCAGCGTCTGCCACCCCTCTCTGCCAATCCCTCCATTGGCTGCCACTCGCCCAACGAATTAAGTTCAAAATACTAACCATGAGCTACAAAGCCATCCACAACTCTGCTCCCAGCTACATCACCAACCTAGTCTCAAAATACCAACCTAATCGTCCTCTTCGCTCCTCTCAAGACCTCCTGCTCTCCAGCTCCCTCATCACCTCCTCTCATACTCGCCTCCAAGACTTCTCCCGAGCCGCTCCCATCCTCTGGAACTCCCTACCCCAATCTGTCAGACTGTCCCCAAATCTATCCACCTTTAGGTGATCCCTGAAAACTTTTCTCTTCAGGGAAGCCTATCCTGCCGCCACCTAACAACTGCACTTTTTTATTCTCAATCAACCCATCCCCCCACAGTTATTTCCCTCTCGTATCATTTAACCCTCCCTCCTAGATTGTAAGCTCTACCGAGCAGGGCCCTCTGATTCCTCCTGTATTGAATTGTATTGTATTGTACTGTCTGCCCTAATATTGCAAACTGTCGGCGCTATATAAATACTGTATAATAATAATAATAATAATAATACATATATACATTTATTTGCTTCATTTTCAGACACAATTTTTGGTATACCTCCATACATAACCCCATTTCTGCTGACGGGGAACATTACATTTTGCGCCGTGCCCCTGATGTGGCAAAGCCAGTTAACCTATATATCCCCTTTATGTATGAATTGTACTTTTTTGTATTTTTATATTGTTGTTATTGATTTCTTGTTTCTTACTACCATAGATATCTCTTCTGATGAAACGGAATTACATCCGCGAAACATGTAGAGACTTACCAATATCTGTGGCCTGACACCATCACACCCCCTTGTGGAGAGAGATGTATATTGGTGACAGTTTGTTTTTATGTAATTGTCTGTAATGGTTAAGTTGCCCTTTTAATGTTATGTATCAATAAAAAGCTATTTGTTATATTTTTACTAAACTCTTGAAGCCCTGCCTTACTCATATTTCAACTTCCTAAATTGCCTTGGGGTATTGGTTGGGGACCGACTTACCCTTATTCCTCCACAGCTCCAGTACATAATTCACATTGTTGTTTGATTTACTCCTGTGTGTGATGTCACCATACCTTACAATGCACTACAAAAAGGCTAAGCCATTCATATCAGTTCTTACTCTAAAAGAGAGCTAACATTGATCACAACAAAGGTTTTCATCCAAACACCCTACCAGAATGAATGAAGCAACTGGACCCTTGCAATGCAGGTCAGCAGGTACAGCTTCCTCTCCAGCAAAAAGAACAGTAAGTGCTGTAGAAGTGAGTCTCTAAATCTCATGAGATTAACAGTCAGAGGCATTAGTGCCTTAGGTGATAATATATATATATAAATACAGTATATATATATATATATATATATATATATATACAGTATCTCACAAAAGTGAATACACCCCTCACATTTTTGTAAATATTTTATTATATCTTTTCATGTGACAGACAACACTGATGAAATGACACTTTTCTGCAATGTAAAGTAGTGAGTATACAGCTTGTATAACAGTGTAAATTTGCTGTCCCCTCAAAATAACTCAACACACAGCAATTAATGTTTACACCACTGGCAACAAAAGTGAGTACATCCCTAAGTGAAAATGTCCAAATAGGGACCAATTAGCCACTTTTTCTCCCCTATATCATGTGACTCGTTAGTGTTACAAGGTCTCAGGTATGAATGGGGAGCAGGTGTGTTCAATTTGGTGTTATCGCTCTCACTCTCACATACTGGTCGCTGAAAGTTCAACATGGCACCTTATGGCAAAGAACTCTCTAAGGATCTGAAAAAAAGAATTGTCGCTCTACATAAAGATGGCCTAGGCTATAAGAAGATTGGCAAGACCCTGAAACTGAGCTGCAGCACAGTGGCCAAGACCATACAGCAGTTTAACAGGACAGGTTCCACTCAGAACAAGCCTCACCATGGTCAACCAAAGAAGTTGAGTGCACGTGCTCAGCGTAATATATTGAGATTGTCTTTGGGAAATAGACATATGACTGCTGTCAGCATTGCTGCAGAGGTTGAAGGGCCGGGGGGTCAGCCTGTCAGTGCCCAGACCATACGCTGCACACTACATCAAATTGGTCTGCATGGCTGTCGTCCCAGAAGGAAGACTCTTCTAAAGATGATGCACAAGAAAGCCCACAAACAGTTTGCTAAAAAAAACAAGCAGACTAAGGACATGGATTACTGGAATCATGTCCTGTGGTCTGATGAGACCAAGATAAACTTATTTGTCTCAGATGGTGTCAAGTGTGTGGCGGAAACCAGGTAAGGAGTACAAACACAAGTGTGTCTTAAATACAGTTAAGCATGGTGGTGGGAGTGGCATGTGTGCTGCAGGCACTGGGGAGCTGCAGTTCATTGAGGGAACCATGAATGCCAACATGTACTGTGACATACTGACATACTGTGACATACTGGAACAGAGCATGATCCTTGCCAAGGGTGATGGACTGGCCAAGCATGTCTCCAGACCTAAACCCTATTGAACATCTGTGGGGCATCCTTAAACAGAAGGTGGAGGAGTGCAAGGTCTCTAACATCCACCAGCTCCGTGGTGTCGTCAAGGAGGAGTGTAAGAGTACTCCAGTGGCTACCTGTGAAGCTCTGGTTAATTCCATGCCCAAGAGGGTTAATACAGTGCTGAAAAATAGTGGTGGCCACACAAAATATTGACACTTTGGGCCCAAATTGGACATTTTTACTTAGGGGTGTATTCACTTTTGTTGCCAGCAGTTTAGACGCACTACTTTACATTGTAGCAAAGTATAATTTCTTCAGTGTTGTCACATGAAAAGATATAATAAAATATTTACAAAAATGTGAGGGGTGTACTCACTTTTGTGAGATACTGTATATATATATATATATATATATATATATATATATATATATACACACACACACAGCTATAAGAGTTGTGGGCCCAGGACAGCCTAGGCACAAGCCAGGGGGTTCACTGCTATTTTTCAGATGAAATTCAAGACAAAATATAAGTCTTTAAGGGTACTGCTACAATTACCATTTCTAGATGTTTCATATACAATAGCAAACCTTTATTTTGACCTCAGGTCTACTTTAAACACAAGAAATTAAATTGTGACTAAAGGCACATTTTTTTTGATAGAGTGAAAAGAGATTAGAACACCGGTCAGTTTATATTGCTGTCTGTGCCCCCATGTGGGAGATTCACTCTCGCTATTTCTCCTGTTTACTGTTATCATCAAAAGTAAAAGAAAAACTAGTGTTGACATCAGAACACTAATGCCTCATACACACGATGCAACGGTCCTACGACTGAAGGCTCAAATCGTATGTTGGCTGTTGTATCTCGCGTACTGACGTGCACTCAATGATCGTAAGACCAACGTGTTGATTCGCGACTTTCAGATCGTTCTTCAGTTCGTTCTTCAGATCATTCTGTGGTTCATTCCTGGCCATTTGTTCGTCAACTATGTTCAGTTCTAGAGATAGAAATCTCGCTATTGTTGGCCTAGGAGTCCTAGCTTGGACCCAAAACCAATGTAGGAGAAGGAGGGAGAGGAGTTGTTGGACCAAAAATCGGTTACTTAACCGTGATCAATTTGGTCATATGGCTTTAGTCAGGGCGCTCCAGGAGAATAATCCTGATGATTTCGGGAATTATCTTCAGATGACGGACCCCTGCTTTAACCACCTCTTGGCATTGGTGTCCCCCTATATATGCAGAAGGAGGACACATGCATGCGCCTTGCTATCACCCCTGAGCAAAGGCTCATTGCCACCTTGCGCTACCTGGCAACAGAAAGAAGCCTCCAGGACCTCAAGTTCACTACAGGCATCTCCCCCCAGGCTCTTGGAGTCATTATTCCGGAGACATGCTCAGCCATCATTCAGGTGCTGCAGAAGGACTATATTAAGGTATGTTTCATGTTAATACCACATTATATGTGTTTCTGATTGATAATATAGTATTTGCCCTTTTTGACAATACCTAATTAGCAACATTACAATATGCTGTGAATGTCTTCTTTGGCCTCATGCATGCTCTAAGCTTTTTTCACCTCCTTTATTTCCTCTACACGCCTCCCCAGCATGTTGTCCAGTGTCCATACACACTCAGAGGGCCGCCATCAGGAGGTACAGGCAGCACTGTTGTAACGGGCCTCAGTGTCTCAAGGGGCCCTTACAACAAAGACTTTAGCAGTCTTTAATATTGGAGTCTATGGGAGGGGGGCATCCAGTTTGGGGAGACCATTCTCCTGAACCCTAGGCGAGAAAAATACCAAACTTTGCCCACATGGAGAGGACCCCCTGGATCACAACTGGTTCAAGTTTGGGACCTGCAGCACCTATGCTTTGGCACGAGGTCTTATTGCAAGCATTGAGTGAGGCTGTGTTGCCTGTGCACTGGTTTTTGAAGCCCTAGAATTTCACACTAGCATGCATTGCACATTTCACTTGGTCATGCTTGGCAGGCTACATCTCGTAAGTGTGACAGGGTGTATCGTTCCTACTGGGGCTTCAACATGTGTACACCCCTGGCCAGTGGGCAGATGTGGTGGAATGGCCCAGTATGAAGGCCTTGGGTAAGGTTGGTGGTCAGAAGGGAGGGGGCAGGTCTAAAACTGTGTAAGGGGCCCCCAAATTTCTGATGGCTGCCCTGCCCACTCAGCCTGGTAATGCCACAATTATTTATGTCAAATGCAGTTTAGGCGTCCCCCCCCATGGGATTTTCCCAACTGCGGGGGTGCCATTGATGGAAAGCATGTTTGGATTGTACCGCCACCCAACTCAGGCTCCTATTATTTCAATTACAAAGGGTTTTGCAGCATTGTGATGCTTGCCATAGTGTCTGCCAACTATGAATTCTTGTACCTGGATGTGGGGAAGAATGGCCGCAACTCCAATGGAGGAGTGTTCATGCAGACAGAGTTTTATAGACGGCTTCAGAATGGCACCCTCAACTTGCCACCTGCAAACCAAAACGTGGAGGGTCTAAACTTTGTCTTTGTTACAGATGAAGTGTTTGGGCTTGGTGAACATGTTATGAAGCCATTTTCTCAAAGAATCATGACCCCTGACCAGAGGATTTTCAACTATAGACTTTTGCATGCTAGAAGGGTGGTGGAAAATGCCTTTGGAATTTTGACCAACAGGTTCCGTCTCTTTTTGACGCCAATCAACCTGGCCTTATATAAGATAAATCACGTGGTACTGTGCTGCTGCATCCTGCGTCATTTTTTACGCAGGAATGCGACCAATTATCTCCCAACTGTGCCCACTGACATTGATGCAGCCCTGCCAGGCCCAAGTACATCAACTGAAGGTCGTCCGTCGTTGGATGCAATGGCAGACCTCCAGAGTAGACGTGCTACTTTGGCCACCCAGGGTGCAAGGGATTTGCGTATCAAATATATGCATTATTTTGTGGGGAGAGGGGCTGTGTCCTGGCAAAACATGATTCCTGATCTCGTTTAATGTTTTATTACCCTTATAAATGAATCCTTCAGTTTAACTACTCTTGTCTGTGGTTTTTAGATGTGTAAAAGAGATGTTCTATATGTGCTTTATTTTTGCACTTGCTCCAAGAGGGAAATATAACCTTCATTTCTTTTGCAACATGTAAAAAACAGATATCAAACATATAAAGCTGGTAGGCCACAAACGAAAGAGTGTAAACATGTACTCCATCTCATCAGGGGTTGTCAAGTGTCATCTTTCTGGGTGGGCAGACCCCCCTTCCTCCAAACTGGAGTTTCTTGGAGAAAGGGGTGTTGCATCTGAGAAATGTGTGAGTTGATCCCATCAGGGGCTCTGAGCCGACCCGTTTTGGGGGTGGCCACCTTTATCCAAACTCCACTAGCTTGGATAAAGGGGGGCAACCCTGAAACGCGTCAGCTTCGAACCCCTGATGGGATCAACTCACACATTTTGCAGATGCAACACCCCTTTCTCCAAGAAACTCCAGTTTGGAGGAAGGGGAGGGGTCTTCCCACCCAGAAAGATGACACTTGAAAGCCCCTGATGAGATAGAGTACATGTTTTCACTGTTTTTCATGAGGCCATTTCAAACGGGCAACAGGCCCTAAAATGGGATGCACAAAAACCATCCCAATTGCAAAAAGAATTAAAATTTAGCAAGCATGTCCCCAACATCCGTCAATCACCGTTGGAGGTCCTGCGCTGCCCTCTGGAGTTCCTGCGCTGCGCTCTGGATGTCCTGTAGCTCCCCACAGCACCACTGAATGTCCCTCCTCAGTCTTCCAATGGTGCATTGTGGAACCTCATGACCTGTTAAGTAGAGAAAAATGCATAAGGGCAATGATGGCCAAGTGGCTGAAGGCCAACATAGTGATTTGTGTTATTTTGGTAGTTTTTTTAAGTGATATCTTGACATTGATTGGTATTGGATGCCCGCGCTGTGATTGGATGGAGGCGCAGATCTGGAAGAAGGATGTCACCGGTCACAGCGGGGTGCTTAGACCGGTGCAACAGCTTCGTTCCAAGGTATCTATTTCAGAAACAGCTATTATGTGCCTTCGATGGGTCTATTTTTTTTTTGGTTGGTTGGGGGGGCGCACTTTACAACCACTTTAAAGGCAACAATAATAAAGGCCATGGCCATACTTTCGAACAAAGTAAAAAAGATGTGTTGGTTATTAACTGCGGTCTGCTGTCCCATGTACCAATAGACATGTCAATACACAAGAAGCAACAGGATCACTTGCAGCTTGTTCCCTTGGGGACTCGGGATGTTGGGGCAGCTCAAGTGAATATGGTTCTTCTAAAAAAATATATCAAATGCATTCATTGAGCATCTCAAAGTCACTACAGGTTCAACACATACATTTTAGGATATTTTTCAAGTGTACCAACCTTGCAATTGGGCTGGGCTGGGTGCATCTGGTGGACTTCTTGCATAGGCTTGGGGGGCCTCTGTAGGATTTTCTGCAAACAAACAACAACAACGATGATGCCATTTTCCATGGCCCAAATACTTGACAAGTGGCAACATTCATCAACTCCTACAGCTGCTCCCCCACCCCCCTCGCTCCTATGGGATGTGGGCTGTCTGATATCTATCATATGCATTTGTGTGCCTTCCAGCACTGGGGGCTATCCTCTCCCCATGTCTCCACTAACAAGGCTGGATTAATGGGCACTGATGAATCAGTCAGCAGCCAGTAAAGTGATACTTATCCTTTAATTTAGGCCTGAAACCCCCGCCCTTTTGTCCACCTAGAAGCACCCCTGTCTGTGGCACAATTTGTATAGTTGTCATTTAGCACTTACCTTCTGGGCTTGAAGGTGGGCTTGATTCCACCTTGGGCCAGGGGTGGGAGCATCCGTTGGTCCCTTGGGGGGGTGGGTCCTTTGTTTTTTTTGTTTCCCTGTTGTAAAATACAAAAAGAACATAAGTGCAAAAGCTAAAGGAATGTCTGAAAACAGTCTAAAATGGTATTCTTCATATGCAGTATGCTTGATTTGGAAATTAAATTTGGGAACCCCAAGGCATACAAAGAGTTCAAAAATTCACAGATAATTCTCTCTAGCTACTTTGACCAAGAACAGATCCAGACACCGAATTTACACATCTACATATTGATTCCAAAAAAAATAGCTTTCTTTTTTCAAGGATTCCATGGATCCGGTGCAGCTAGTCTTGCTCCCAATGTTTGAGATCGGACCAGCTGATCCTTGGCACACTGGACCCCATATTTTTGAGACAGCCGCTCAATGACCCTGTCTAGGATATAATCCTTATGGCTGTTCGGCCTCGAATAATCCCCCCTCTTACAATCGTAGTCCCGGGCTTCCATGGTTCCCACCATGTCGACCATTTCTGCCCTGGTCATGGGGGTGGCCCTCATTTTGTGGTGTCTGCTAGACTGTGCAAATCCGCCATGATTTTTGCCCAATCGATCGTAGCTCGTTCGTCGTAGATCGTTCGTTCCATGGAGGTGTAGGTACGAGTCACGCCCCAGCGTTGCGACGCACATGAGAGCGGTACGCATGCGCAGTGTATAAAAGATGAACGAACGGTCAAGGAAACGGCCGTAGGTAGGAGCGTGGTGTGGAGACGAACGTGTGGGAGACCGCTCATTATTTAGTACAAACGAAGGTTCTACTGAAACTTCAGCCATAGGTGGGTAGGAGCCTATACTGCTTGGATTGAGGCCTAGATTGGGTCCAGCTTAGAGGTATGCTGTGTGAAGTTGCATTATGCTTTGTCTTGTGTCTTGCAGTCATAATGAGTGATAGTTTTTTTTCACACAATTTCCTACCACAATTTATTGACCTCTACCGCCAACTCCCGTGTCTTTGGAATGTAAAGAGCAAGGAATACTTCAACAAGATCCAAAGGCAGGCAGCTTGTGAGCAATTGGCAGAGCTGTGTAAACAGATCAAACCCAATGCCAATGTTCAATACGTTTGACACAAAATTGCCAATATGAGGACCACATATGGGAGGGAGGTAAAAAAATAGAGAAATCCCAGAGGTCAGGAGCTGCAGCATCAGACGTGTATGTGCCTAAGCTCTGGTACTTTGAGAGCCTCCAGTTTCTTAGAAACACAGCTGACACAAGGCCATCTCTATCAACCCTGCCCTCTACCTCTGCTGAGGCCATGGCTCCTACACTTGAGCATGAAGATGTGGAGGAGGCACCCTTCACCCAGGTATAGTGTTGGTGAACATATTGTAAAGATAAAATACAATGATAATAACTAGAGTTGAGCGAACCCGGACTGTAAAGTTCGGGTCCGTACCGAACTTTGGGGTGTCCGGGACCCGGACCCGGACTTTTCAAAAAAAGTCCGGGTTCGGGTCCGACCCACTTCCCACGGAGGAGGTGTAGAAGTACGAGTTCACATCCTCGGTACCGGAGTCGTCTCCATCTCCCGTCCCAACTATCTCTACCGGAACACAGTCGACACAAAGATTCTTTGACCTCCGAGAGTTTCATGGTCTCGAATCCGTGTATGTGCAGACTACGACGTCGAGGACTGGAGACCCTAAAGAGATAAAAAAATGGAGGGAGGGTATACACCAGGAGTATAACCGTTAAAACACAGTTTGCATAACTTGTAACCGTAACCCAAACTAGACAAATGTGTCGAGACGGTTAACGAGTGTTCGACGGACGGAAACCTAGAACAACTTCATAAGGAA
>BLSH010181481.1:61202-102282 GCA_018402905.1 Glandirana rugosa
ACAACACTTATAGCCTTGGATCTGACAGTCCAGGGTAATGAAGCTCTGAGGAAGGGGGTGCGCCCCCGAAATGCGTCAGCTTTTATTCTGTCTCAGTTTGCACAGGTCGTGAACCCACCATTTTGTGAGTACCCTCTCTTGCTATTAATTTTAATAAAATTGTTTTTGGTAATGCACTAGGTGCGTGCGCCTTTCTTTCCTCTTGTTTTTAAGTTTTATGTTTTGCCTGTAGAAACAGCTCAATGTTATCCTATGTCTCTATGCACATTATTACAATTAGAGGCATATTTTAGGCTCAGCACTTAGAGGCAGGAAAGGAAATCAATGGACTGCCCTATGCTTGTTGTGTGGAAAGTGTGCCAAAAAACTTGTGCTCCCACTACTCTAGGCGTGAATGGGGCAAAGTGAAATTGGTGTGTTTACACAAGAACATTGAGGATCCTTTCACATCTGTGTGTTTTCAAACACACAGCAAACTGCACAGAAAACACACGGTTTGCTGTGCATTTTGGAAACATGCTGAAAATGTGCTTCGTACTTGCAGTGTAATTAAATGTTAATGGTACCCCAAGCTTGAGTAGCAGGTGTGCGTCTTCAGTGTGACAAACAAGCTGCAATTGCAAAAATAGGGTGGTAAAACACATGTGGGAACTTGAGTTCCGTTATGTGAAGATGTGAATGTGGGCCTGACTGGTGGGTGTCTCCATTCACTCCCTCCTATGTACTTTTGTTCCTTTTTTGTATCTATTTGGATGTGGTGCCACACATTACGGGTTATGTCTCTTTATCCCCCTCCTATGTACTTGTTTAAAAATGGCCATACACTATGCAATTCAATTGTACACTCTCCGTACAATTTTCTTCAGATTTACCAGACCTATGGAATAGGAGAATCCACCTGAACAATCCATTTGCTTTGTATCACATCAGACAGGCCCTTGCAGTACATAGCTGATGGTTGATCTGAAGGAGATTGAGGGGTAGTGAAACTTAAACATATAGCTGCAAATGGCAGACTGCGATCCTTTACGGATCTTAGGGCTACATACACTCTGCCACATGTATTTCCACTACTTTCAGCTTCAGCACGCATTTAATAGCCAGTTCCCCCCTCTCTCACCCTGGAGTCAGACGCGATAGAGGGTTTCCTCATTGCAAAAATAATAAACAAGCCCCTGTCCTCCCTATACTTACGTCTCTCCCTGGCCCCCACTAAAAAACTAGAAAGAACCTTTGGTAAATGGCAGGCAGACCTCCCTGGCTTGACGGAGGAGGATTGGGAGGGATGCCTGTCATCCTTTGTCACCAATATGATCTCAGCCAGAGACCAATTCCTCCAATAAAAATTCCTGCATAGGGCCTACTTTAGCCCAAAGCAAATAACAGTGATTAATCCCGTGACTCCAGTATCCTCTCCTAGGTGTGGTACGCTGGCTGCTTCCTTACTACATATGGTCTGGTCCTGTCTGCTACTTGATACATTTTGGGCGGGGATTCTGGCAGACCTGAATTGGGCTACCAATTTAACCCATGAGTCGGATCCTAAGATTATGCTCCTAAATATCTTTGAGGATCTGAATATGAGCAGGTATACTAAGTTGTTTTTTGGGTTATGCTACATTTTATGCTAGGAGGGAGATATTTCTTAGATGGAAAGATGCATTGCCACCCACGGTGTCCGAATGGCGCTCAGTTTTGAACTCTGTCCTACCACTGTATAAGATTACATACCTTAACCTTGGGGTTCTGTGGAGGTGGGAGCGTCTCTACGGGGTCATAATGCTGTGCCTTGAATGTTATTTGACCTAATATGCCCATATCTGCATGTCCTTTTAAAAAATTCTGGGACCCGGTGGGCCCCTATCTCCCCTCCCCCCTTCCCCCTTCTTCCCCCTACCCCTATTGTTATTATCCTCCCTCTCCTGGTAAAGGTATAATACTTGCTCCCCCCTTTCTCCCCCTTCCCTATATCCCCCCTTTTTCCTGCATAGGGCCTACTTTAGCCCAAAGCAACTAACGGTGATTAATCCCGCGACTCCAGTATTCCCCCCTAGGTGGGGTACATTGGCCGCCTGCTTACTACATATGGTCTGGTCCTGTCTCCTACTTGACACATTTTGGGCGGGGATACTGGCGGATCTGAATCGGGGTACCAATTAACTCTTGAGTCAGATCCTAAGATTATGCTCCTAAATATCTTTGAGGCTCCGAATATGAGCAGGTATACTAAGATGTTTTTGGGCTATGCTACATTTTATGCTAGGAGGGAGATATTTCTTAGATGGAAAGATGCTTTGCCACCCACGGTGTCCCAATGGCGCTCAGTTTTGAACTCTGTCCTACCACTGTATAAGATTACATACATTAACCTTGGGGTTCTGTGGAGGTGGGAGCATCTCTACGGGGTCATAATGCTGTGCCTTGAATGTTATTTGACCTAATATGCCCATATCTGTATGTCCTTTTAAAAAAATTCTGTGTAATGTATGTAGTCTATGTAATGTTTAGAATATATATATTTTTTAAATAAGCAATGTAGACGCAATGTAAAATCAGTATTTAAATATGCCAAAATGTTGCCAACTGAACTAACAGAACACGATTAAAGTAGTGTCCATGACACGCACGCAGCAAAATGGCTGCAAACGCCCACCTTACAAACAGAAAAATTGCTTAGGTTTTATATGAGGCACTTTGCTTAGCAAACAAAATGTACTCTAGCAAACAAAAATCTCCTCTAGCACCCACCCACCAATAAATCGCTGTTTTTAACAGATTTTCTAAAGCGAATCTGTCTCTTACAGCAACAGCAGCAGCATCCTCTCCCTACACTACTATGAGATGATTTTCTAAAGCTAATCTGTCCCTCACAGCAGCAACAGCATCCTCTCCCTACACTAGTACGAGATGATGTGACATGCAGCACTACGTGACACCAGCTTATATAGAGGCTGGGTCACATGATGCACTGGCCAATCACAGCCATGCCATTAGTAGGCATGGCTGTGATGGCTTCTAAGGGCAAACGAGTGAAACGGTTGTTGATTGGCTGCCCTGCAGCTATTCAACAAGCACAAAAAAATACCCGAACCCAGACTTTTCCTCAAATGTCCGGGTTCGGGACACGGACACCCTAAAGTCCGGTACGAACCTGAACTTTACAGTTCAGGTTCGCTCAACTCTACTTGTCTCCTATTATGTAATACAGAGTTCTAAGGTGTGACTAAAGCCACCACTTTGCTTCTCTCCACCAGGGGACAGGGGTGGTTGGCAGGGAAGGGGGGGTATGTGATTACTTGCACCTATTCTCTGAGAAAAAATAAGCCTTGTATACCTGTATATTAATACCCAAAGTTGCCTTTTTTACATTCCCTGTTCAATTTTTGACTCTTCTAGAGCCTTTCGCAAGGATATGTGTAGATCATCTTATATCTACAACTTTCCCCATAGTATTATTATTCAGCTTAGCTGTGATTAGAACATGTAATTTCCAAGACTTTTATTTTCAGCTTCACATGTGAAAACCCTTAAAGTGCAAACTGAGGATAGCCTAAAAAGGTCCTGAAAATTAGAACATAATTAAAACTGGAAAAAAAATCAGATCATGCTGTTAAATTAGGGACGTGTTTTAAATGTTTTTGACTGGGACACACACTCCTTTTGATATATAATCCCTTGTGAACCTTCTAGGATTGCATTTTAAAGATAACAAATCTAATTAAAAGTAATTACTTCACATACAAAAGTTATATAAAGAATTTATGGATATGGGTTAGACAGATTCTCATGACTGTTTTGTCATTAAATGAAATCTTATTGTTTGACTTGCACTATACTGAATATCCAGAGCATGAAGAAATATTGAAATAATAAACCTTTCTAGGCTAATGAAACAAAATTTGACATGCATTTGTGAAAAATCACACACACTACACCCCAGGACCACTACTTACATATATATAATGAGTGAAGACAGAAAAAAAATAATGTTACTTTTATTTGAATGATTAGCTAAAATGATTGGCTTTTTTTACATTTAGTGATTTAGTGCATTTTTCTTTTAAAATGTATACATGCCTGTCCCAGAAGCAGTGAGAAATCTCTGCCTAGTCCACACAGATTTTTGCCAAAATGTTCCCACTGGAAGCATACATGATTGAGTTTGTATTCAAGAGCTTCATAGGAATAAATGGGAGTGCCCACGCATTTTAAATGAAGATAAAGTGGAATATTGCTCACTGAGCCCACTAAAAACTTCCTTTCTGTATTTCAATTGAGCACAGGATCCATGTGCTGTATCCTGTCCTAATTTGAAATAAATTAAATACATTTTAGTGGACACAATGTGTGATCTTACTTTATTTTCCATTTGTATTTTGTCAAGGCTGGAATGGTATGCTTATGGTATGCCTGAAGATGGGCTTTAAATAATCTTTAGATTTAGTTTTGTGAGGGGATATCTGCTATACAAGTTCAAGGTGGATATCACTACTCTCCCGGGATTTACTCTTATTCCCCTCTCCTTATGTATGTACATACAGAATTCTCCTTACTTTGCACTTATGCACAATACCGTAGTTTAATCTATAAGCTTCTGTATCTTTATCTGCCAATGGGCAAGCTCTATTCATGACTATGTCTAGAGACTATCCCACTTCTAAGGGGTGTTATTACTATATATGGTAAGCACCATAATATGTTGATACTGTATGAATTGAGTTCTATACTCTATATCACCAAATGTTGTTTTTTTGTTTTGTTTTTTTTTTTTTTAATCTATACATTTTTTGATCATCATTATTACACTATATATCTGAACATCTATAACAATGAGGCCACATCTTGGTGGCCTCTGATTATAGCGTTTAATATCATTGTATGGGCTCATTTAATATATGGGGGCATTTTCCTATATCCTCAGATGCTTACATTTGGATTCCTGTGTCTGATCTTTCTATCCCCTATACTGAGCTCCAACTGACTCACATTACCTTGCCCTTCATAGGTAAGATAATATTTACAGGAATAGCTTACCCAGTGCGTATATATTGTGAATTACTCTATAGAATTATATTTTTTTTATCTATAGAGCTGCCAGTTCCGTGTAGTCATCCTGGAAGGCACTTCTTTTTTGGCTGTCCAGATGCCTTACGTGGGAGTCGAATGCTTTCAATCTGAATCTATGATTCTTGAAAAGACTGATTTGGCTTTCCTTATTGTGTGTGGTGATATCCCTTACTTGATCCTCATGGTCAATCAGGTAAGCATATTATTTTTGTTGGTGTTTCAAGCTGCACACATATACATATATATACTTGTTTAACACTAATATGTACAAATTTAATATGTACTTATCTTTCTTTTTGTATATTTTTTAATTCTATATCAGCACCTACCCAGTATGTCCTGAGGAAGCAATTAGATGTGAAACACATTGACAAGCAAGCATGGAGGAGTTCTTGGACTTTACTTTTTTAATACACAATACATATACTTTTAGTGAATATTCTTGATAGACCTCTCACCTATCAAATGATAGGTTCCATACTTCCATGTCTATTGGGTATCTGTTGACCTTGTCTAGTAGAGGGTGTTGTGTTTGTTATATTTATATGTAATGTTAAGCTAAAGATATAAATCTTAATAATTATAATCACCATCTCATATTGTGCCCACAACATCCTTTTTTTTGAGTGAGTCACTTTCTCAATCCTTTTTCTCTTATTTTTATGTGAGTTACCAAGACACCGGTATTCACCTTCCTAGATGTGGACCTATATCAAGAAGACTGGCTCAAGAATTAATTTCTGGCTGACTGCGGGAAATTCATACTTACAGTATGTCACAAAAGTATCTTTTATGTGACAACACTGAAGAAATGACACTTTGCTACAATGTAAAGTAGTGAGTATGCATCTTGTATATTGTTCCTAATTTTTAAGGACAGCTTATTGACTGGAATGATACCAGCAGATTGGCAAAAAGCAAATGTGGTATCAATATTCATTGAAGGCCTAAGCTATATACCTGGAACCTGCAGACCAGTTAGCCTAACATCAATATTATGTAAGTTATTGGAAGAAATCATAAGGGATCAGATCCAAGTTTTTGCTGATAACAATAGTATCAGTACATAAATGAATAAAGACACCAGTCCATTCAGTTCAACCTGTGTGGGTGTGTGCGTTTGTTTATATCAATACCATTCCCCATAGCTCTGTATATTGTGTTTGCTAAGATGCCCATCTAAGAGTTTTTGCAACTATCAACACTTCCTGGTGGCACCATTGTTGTGGAAGGGAGCTTCACACCCTTACCATTCGGACAGTAAAGAACCTCCCTACGCAGTTTAAGGTTAAACCGCTTCTCTTCTAATTTCATTGAGTGGCCGCTTGTCTTCTTAAGCTCCCTGAAACGGAATAGTTTTTTCCCTATGCTAGCATTACCATTGAGGTATGTGTATATCGCTATCATATCATTGGTAGCAATCAGCATGGTTTTATCAAGAACTGCTCTTGCCAGACATACCTTTTAACATTGTGTGAGGAGGTAAGCTGTAATTTGGCTAGAGGAAAGCCTGTGGATATAGTGTTTCTAGATTTTGCTAAGGCAATTGATAAAATACCCCAAAATTATTAGTTTACAAATTAGTGTTTTGGCACCATTGATTTGTATGCACTGAGGTAGAAAATTGGTTGCAGGAGCATGTCCAGAGGGTAGTGATTATTGCCATATTTTATGAATGGTCAGGAGTTGTGTGTTAGGTGCCCCAGGGCTCTGTCTTGGGACCAATTCTGTTTAACTTGTTCATTAACGGAGGTTGGAAAAAATAATTCAATTTCAGTATTTGTTGATGATACAAAACTAAGCAGGGCAATAGAGTCATAACAAGATATAGCAACTTTACAAGAAGATTAGTTAAAATAGAGGGCTATTCACTGGGGGGGGCTCCTTGAGGAATCAAATATGGAAAAGTATCTGGGGGTCCTATCAGATGACAGAATCAGCAATAGCATGCAATGCCAAGCTGCAGCAAGCAAAGCCAGCAGACTATTTGCATGTCTTAAAGCAGGCATTTACTAAAATTTTACCAATTTACAAAGCTCTGGTTTGGCCACATCTTGAGTTACATAGTTAGTCAGGTTGAAAAAAGACACAAGTCCATCCAGTTCAACCAAAAAAAAAAACATATATATATGTTATATAGTCCAGATGAGGTCTTACTAATGATTTGTACAGGGGAAAAATAATGTCTCTATCTCTGGAGTCCATACCTCTCTTAATACAAAAAAGGATTTTGCTTGCTTTGGAAACCGCAGCTTGGCATTGCATGCCATTATTAAGCGTATGATCTACCAAAACCCCCAGATCCTTCTCCACTATGGATTCCCCCAGTTGTACTCCCCCTACTATGTATGATGCATGCATATTCTTAGCCCCCAAGTGCATAACTTTACATTTATCAACATTAAACCTCATTTGCCACATAGTCGCCCAATTAGACAGTGCATTGAGGTGGGCTTGTAAGTTGGAGACATCATGCAAGGACGTTATTCTACTGCATAGCACATAGAGTGTGCTATCCAGTTCTGGTTATCAGTCCTCAGGAAGGATGTGCTTGAACTGGAGGGAGTCCAGAGAAGGACAACAAAACTGGTAAGGGCTAGAGAACCTTAGTTATGAGGAACAACTACAAACATTACACTTATTCTCGCTGGAGAAGATGTGCTTAAGAGGGGATTGGATTGCCTTTTAATCCTATGTCTCTGAACAATGCACACCACCACACAACTAATAAATGGATGAAAAGCTGCTGCATCTTAAACTATGTATGGAGCTCTTTACTGTAAGGGCACTTTCACACTGGGGTGGCGGTAGCAGTAAAGCATCACTAATTAGCGACGCATTTACCGCTATTATAGCGGCACTATGGTGCCGCTATGCAGGCAGGAGAGGGGTGCCTTTAATCCCCAAGAAGGGGTTAAAAGTGCCGCCGCTCTGCGCTTCCGAGGCGGTGTTCACCCGTTTCGGAAGTGCCGTCCATTGATTTCAATGGAGGGGACGGTGTAGGAGCGTGCACTGCCCCAAAGATGCGGCTTGCAGGACTTTTTTTCTCGTCCTGCAAGCGCACCACTCCAGTGTGAAAGCACTCGGGCTTTCACACTGGGGAGAATGGGGGGGGGGTTTTCAGGCACTGCACAGGTGCTATTTTTAAAAAAATGACCCAGTGGGAAAGGGGTCTTAGGGCAGTAAGGGTATGGAAATCCCTTCCACAGTTGGTGGTATCAGCGGAGAGTGTAGATAAATTCAAAAACATTTTAGATGTGTTTCTTAGAGAACACAATGTACATGATATGGAAAACAGTAGTCACACACACGTATATCAAGGCTAAATTGGATGGACCATTTTTCAAACTTACCAAATATGTACCCCTCTTTCTCTCCCTTAGCAGATATAAGAATGTAGGAATGATGTTAGTTCACAAAGACAGACAATAAGTATGTAAGCTGTAATTACAATTTGTATAAAATATCAGTTTATAAATATGAAATTGATTATAATTGTTCACATTGTTTTATTTGGGGTGAGCAGTTTTACACTACTCTTTGGAAAATGCTGGCTGCTACTTGACCTTCACTTTCTGCCCACTAGCTTCCTAATGAAGCCCTGCTGGAAATCATTGATGCAGTGTATAAAGCTGTAATGTGATAGTAAGAGTCTCACAAACCATTTTGTGTACAAATACACATTTAAAAGTTTCAAATGTGGCACCAATAATGAGCATCATTCCCTAATTAACTCTGTATAACATTATCACTGTGTTCAAAATTCTGTCCAAACACAGTGTCTGTTTGTTACATACTGTACATAATTGGTATTATTTGCACTCAGTAGAATTTTTAAACTGCCAAGGAAGCTTGACCATTCTGACCTTATTGAACAGATATTGCATTCTATTCTGTTATTTGAGCTTTTTCTTATGTCAAATCTTGTAAGTTTGTTCGCTTTGCCTATTTCTGCTGTGGCTTGACCTGGTGTTTTATTTATTTGTCACAGTAAGATTCTTTAATCAAAAGGCATTGACAAATCCTTAGTTAGTGCAAGACAAACAATTTCACTGAGTGGGTAGAGTAATGTAAGTAGCATGATTCTGTCTCAAATTAATGAACTATAAATATAGGCTATATGGCTATAGAACGCCTCTTACATTTGATTACCATGCATGAAAGGATCCACTATGAATATGTTTTTTTATGTTCCAGTAATGATAAGTGACAATGTCATCATTGTGCTGTATTTTTAAGTATATCATTTACTGGCTTGTGGATGAACATGGATGTAGCTGTAAATGTTATTATTAGCACAGAAAACATAGGACAGCTTTGATGGAAAAAGTATGCTAGCATATACCCAACAATGAATTAAGATTTTCAGAGCCATAGGGCCATATTGCAGAATTCTAAGCATTGTTGTATTTTCTTAGCCCTGAAAGAATTTCGGAAAAATTGCTAGCCTTTCAATGAAAAACAGTTTTTACCATCTTATTTTTACCCTCTGCTGTACTGTAATGATAGAGTGAATGGGCTTGGGCAGTTACACAATTTTTAAGTGTATAGGCTACCTTTTTTTTTTTTTTTAAGTAAATAAAATCATAATGATATTTCATGATTGTAATAACAAATAAATATCTAATCAGTAAAGACCTTAGTACACATAAAAAAATCTTAAAAACATTGGGCATACTTTTTAGCTATCAATAATTCCCTCTCTTCCCCCACTTATTCTTTTTCACTCTACCAAAGGTCAAACTGGAATAAAAGTATTTTTTTTAGAATATATATAGTAAAAAAAATTAAACAACCTAGTTAAAATTGTTTTCATTTGCACCCAAAATAATGTATGAGAGAGCCAAGAGAGACTGGATTGAGATCGGGCTCAGGTAAGTACTTATGGGGGCTAAGGGGGAGCTGCAGGGAGAAGGTTCAGATCTGTCTTTAGAACCACTTTAATATACAGTATATCATTAGAATGGCATTGGAAGTTTATATGAAATTGTAGATGATACAGTAGCATAAAGCTGGCTAGTTTCAGAACATTTTTATTTAAGGAGAATTTACTTACATTTCCTAAAGACAAGACAAGGCTTGCAGCCAAGGGTTTTACTGCTTGAATTAAGAGACAGATAACACACCAGTGTGTGGCCACTGATAGGACAAATTTAAACAGAAAATTTAGTCCCAAATTAGCTAGAAGCAATGAACCCAGGAGGGGATTTTACATAAGAATTAAGATACTGCAAAGGATACAGAAGTGTAAAATTGGACAGCAGAAGGACAATTTTAATAATTTCCAGTCTGGGCCAATTCTGACATTTCTCTCATACATCTAAAAATTAGCATTTTTTTGCAAGAAAATTACTTAAACCACCCAAACTTCATATAGTTACATAGTTAGTCTGGTTGCAAAAAATCACAGGTTCATCCAGGTCAACATATCCAGGTCAACATATATATATATGCATACATATATATATACAGTATCTCACAAAAGTGAGTACACCCCTACTATTTTTGTAAATATTTTATTCTATCTTTTCATGTGACAACACTGAAGAAATGGCACTTTGCTACAATGTAAAGTAGTGAGTGTACAGCACGTATAACAGTGTAAAATAACAGTGGATTACTGGAATCATGTCCTGTGGTCTGATGAGACCAAGATAAACTTATTTGGTTCAGATGGTGTCAATCTTGTGTGGCAGCAACCAAGTGAGGAGTACAAAGACAAGTGTGTCTTACCTACAGTCAAGCATGGTGGTGGGAGTGTCATGGTCTGAGGCTGCATGAGTGCTGCCGGCACTGGGGAGCTGCAGTTAATTGAGGGAACCATGAATGCCAACATGTACTATGACATACTAAAGCAGAGCATGATCCCCTCCCTTTGGAGACTGGGCCGCAGGGCAGTATTCCAACATGATAACGACCCCAAACACACCTCCAAGACGACCACTGCCTTGATAAAGAAGCATGTCTCCAGACCTAAACCCCATTGAGCATTTGTGGGGAGTCCTCAAATGGAAGGAGGAGGAGCGCAAGGTCTCTAATATCCACCAGCTCCGTGATGTTGTCATGGAGGAGTAGAAGTGGACTCCAGTGGCAACCTGTGAAGCTCTAGTGAACTTCATGCCCAAGAGGGTTAAGGCAGTGCTGGAAAATAATGGTGGCCACACAAAATATTGACACTGTTATGCAAGCTGTACACTCACCACTTTACATTGTAACAAAGTGTCACAGTGTCATTTCTTCAGTGCTGTCACATGAAAAGATAGAATAAAATATTTACAAAAATGTGATGGGTGCACTCACTTTTGTGAGATACTGTATATATATATATATATATATATATATATATATATATATATATAGTGCTCAGTATAAATTAATGAACCCCTTTTGAAAAGTACTGTAAGATTTTAATCAATGTCTCATCTCAATGAACACAAGAACAATTTCCAAAATCTTCAGTTTTACTCAAATTAGTCGATGCAAAAATCAATACACCCACAACAAAAACTACTACATCTAGTATTTTGTATGACCTCCATGATTTATAAGGACAGCACCAAGTCTTCTAGGCATGGAGTGAACAAGTAGGCGACATATTGCAAAATCTATCTTTTTTTATTATTCAGGAATTACCTCTTTAGAGCTTGGATGCCGAGTGATGCTCACCTTGTCTCTTCAGAATTCCTCATAGGTGTTTGATTGGGTTCAGATCAGGGGACATACTTGGCCACTGAATCACTTTCACCCGGTTCTTCTTCAGAAATGCAACAGTGGCCTTAGATGTGTGTTTTGGATCATTGTCATGTTGGAAAGGTGCACGAAGGTCAAGGGCACGGAGTGGTAGCATCTTCTCTTTCAATACAGAGCATCTGTGAATTCATGAAACCATCAATGAAATGCAGCTCCCTGACACCAGCAGCACTCATGCAGCCCCACAGAAAGACACTTATACCACCATGTTTCACTGTAGGCTCTATGCATTTTTCTTTCTCCTCACCTTTGCGTCGTATTGTATCACCCCAATTTGGCTTTCTACTTCTTTAGCTAACTGCAGCAAACTTGCATAAGGATTTTCTTCAACCCTTCTCTTTAGAAGACGCTCCTGTCGAGGTATTAACTTTCATGAATAGCCTAGACGTCTCTGTGAAATGGTTGCAGTTCCATCTTTGATAAATTTTTATATCACTTTTGCTACAGTATTCTGACTGATAAGTAAAGCTTTACTGATTTTCTTGTAGCCTTCACCTTTCTTGTGTAAAGAAATGATTTTCTTTCTCAGGCCTTGTGACATTTCTCTTCCATGTGGTGCCATTGCTGACAGCATGAAATGGGAAGGGGATTTCTTTGTTAACTGGTTCCGTACCGGCTCGCATACATTTACTGCTGCAGAGTGGTGCTGCAGCACGAATCGCCGTCTATAAACGGTGGCTCGCATTTGTGCGCAGCTAGCGGGCGGGAGTGCGCCACTGGCATCACGCACTCGTGCCCGCCGCACTCTGCAGGAGTGCGCCTGCCGCTTGGGTGACCCAATGTCCGCCGGCGAGCCGTGATGACCTGGCAGAGAGAAAGAACAGGGAACAGCTGATGTAAACATGGCGGTTCCCTGCTCTGTCAGTGGGCATTTAAAAGATCTACTGATCCCTGTCACTGGGACCAGTTAGATCTCTTATGCCCATGGTAGCCCAGCCCCCTCACAGTTAGAACACGCCCAGGGAACAGAGTTAACCCCTTCACTGCCCCCTGCAGGTTAACCCCTTCACTCCCAATGACATTTATACAGTAATCAGTGGATATTTAAATGACTGATCGCTGTATAATTGTCATTGGTCCCAAAAAAGTGTCAAAAATGTCCGACATGTCCGTCCCAAAATCAAAGTCCCGATAAAAATCGCAGATCGCCACCATTACCAGTAAAAATGCTAGAAATGAACTCTCATGGTTTGTAAACTCTGCAACTTTTGCGCAAACCAATAAACGCCAATTGCGTTCTTTTACCAAAAATATGAGGAAGAATATAAATCAGCCAAAACCGATGAATACATTTTTTTTTTTAGATTTGTATTTCAGCAAAAAGTAAGAAATATTGTTTTTTTTTTTTTGCTGGACACCTATTTCATGAATAATTAGACTCACCTGTAGTTTAATTCTTGTTAATTAGGATTTTGTTTTCTTTTTTCGAGCACAAATTAACAAATCTTTGTTGTAATCAATGGTCCACATTTGTGGGAGTATTTTGTAGTATAGTATCCCATAGAAAATGCTGATTCTGAAAGGAAAGTAAAGACTTTCTGACAAATCTATTGGGTTGTACTCATTTATGCTGAGCAATAATATATATATATATATATATATATATGCATATATATTGTGGCAGTGGGACCCTGTGCTACCTGCAAAATTGCGGGCCTACGCCAGATTTTGGAAGACAGACACGCTAATTGCACAGCTGAGTGCAGGGCTATTTAGTTGTGACCTGACAATGGCTCAGGGCCCCACCCAACAGACAGGAAGTCGCATGATACATAGATGACATCATAGCCATTTGGTATAGGACGGACTCCCAATTGGAAGGCTTCATCCAGTACTGTCAGTCCAACCCCTATGGAATACAATTTACATATGTGGTAGACAAGGAGAGATTAGCGTTCCTCGATCTAGAACTCATGGTGGATACCAATTCCCACATAATCTCTAGAACCCATTTTAAACCCACGGCAGGGAATTCGTACCTGCATGCCCATAGCCACTACCATCCTAGGTGTACAAAAAATGTCACATTGGGGCAGTTCTGTAGGCTTGCGTGTACATGTACTAAGCTAAGACTATGACAAACAAAGTGCTGTACTGAGTAACAAATTCACAGAGAAAGGGTATGACAAGGACCTCATATGTGGGGCCTACAAAAGTATAGACAGAAGTTCCTAGAAGGAGGCAATCCTAGTGCGAGCAGTGAGGCAGATTGTGGAGGAGACAAAATGCCCTATAGGAAAAGGGAAGACTACCAAGTAGCTTTTTGCACCAAGCACAACCAGAAGGCCTTTACCATTAAAAGGATTTTGGAAAAGCATTGGGGCATCTTGGAACAGGACCCACTTCTTTCAGGGTCAATCACAGATAAACCCAGAGTGATATATCATAAACCTAGGGATCTGAAAAGTCTTATAGCTCCAAGCAAAGTGAAGCCGCAAAAGAAATCTCTACTACCTATGTGGAGTCTCAAATTGCAGACTATGTCAATATATGTGGCATAGGAAAAGGAGGCAGCAGGGGCGGATGGTAGAGTTCACCCAATCAAGCAGTTTATCAATTGCTCCAATTGCTCCACTCATATACTGCTTGGTCTGCCCTTGCGGTCTCCTTTATGTTGGTCGCAGGTCACGTGCATTAAGAACCTGATTTGGAGAGCATAAATGCAAAATTCTAAAAGGGTTTGACAAACACTCCCTATCTTGCCACTTTTGTGATGTTCATAGTCAGGTACCCAGGGGCTTCAGAGCCTATGGTTTGGAGGACATAGTCGGGGTTCCAGACACGGGACTTAGGTTCCAAAAATTGTGTAGAAGGGAGACCCTTTGGATCCACCAGTTAGGTTCTTTGGCCCCTAAGGGGTTAAATGGGAGCCTAGATCTGCAGGCAGTTTTGTAGGTATTCCAGGAGTCTTTGTTAATGGGTCAGGTGGCCTTGGAAAAAATGCAACATTTAAACATGTAAAAATATAATAAAAATAAAAAACAAATACACCTATATAGAAATACAAGTAGAAACTACACATATATATGGTACACATAGGCATCTAGTACATCAGCCCTGTACCCAGGAATGAATCCGTCCAGTGACCTGAATTGGAGTTTCTCATGGGCTTTTTGGGCCCCGTCCACGATTCCCCCACCTGTACCCTACCATTAGGCCATATGAGATAATAGTTATGGATTTTAAGGAGTTTTAGTCAGTCTTAGTACAGAGTTGATGTGTAGTTAACGGGTACAGATCACAGTTATAGGTAGTACATCCCAGTTTCAGTTAGGACCATTATAGTTTTTGCTTTAGGTTTTTTGGGAATAGGAGTGCCTCTCATACACAATTGTGTTTGGTTTAGTACATTGTATAGAATTGTATTATGGGATTGCTTTTAAACATAATTGCAGAGTCAACGTTTTGTGTGTGGGTTGCACAGAACAGAGCGATTGGCATTGTGGTTTGAAGCCTTGTGCATATGCACATGTGCCAATATTCCTGAAAATATAAAGGACAATCCATAGCTGACAAAGTTATAGTAGTTGCCAGGCTCCTTTACCATACACTTACACCTTTAATTGTGAGACATTCTTATTTTCTATACATTCATTGTCATTATTATTACTGTTTTAAACACATTTTTATATGTTTTATATGCTATTTTTTGTATATATCTTTCTATCTGTTTGACCATCTCAGTGGTCCATGTTCTGCTCTTAACCTTTTAGATGAGGCGATATCAATAGAGGTTAATGGAAACATGCAGGGTTACAGCCGTCTCCCCAACCTGGAAACCCAGTGTAGTATTACACTGGGTGGACTGACGTTCATGAATACCAAATGGCTACACACAGGACTCAGTGAAAAGAGGCCATACTGCCACCGTCTTGTACGGGGACGGACAGCATAGAGATGATCCATTTTTTAGATATGGGCACTCCCTTGGGGAGTGGTGAACATCAGAGTCCCTAACAAGTGGACGAAGCCTCAGATTAGGGCCCCGCCCCTCTGTAACATGTCAGCATAGGTGTTACAGGCAGGAAGTATTCCAGGTTTAACCCGGAAGTGCTGCCTTTCTTTACACCAGGGACATGTGTTTCAGATGCCGGAAGCTCTACCTGGCTCCATCGTGGGAACAGACTGGGCACGTTCTGCACTATACAAGTACATCTGGGAGTGCAGGTAAGAACCGCTGCCCTCTTGGAGCCACACATGCATGAGCTGCAATGTGATATCATGGGACTGTCCTCTAGGAAGGGGTTTAGTGGTGTAAGCACCCGCCTTTAATGCTGAGACCTGGGGGATCAAGTCAGTTTATTCTCATTTGATATCATTACTCTATGGGTATAAGTAGAGCAGATCACAATTGGAGATAAATAGACCCTCCCCTCTTACTTCATGGCTGGTGGGCTCTGCCCAAGAATTCGATGGAAGGGGAAGAGACTGTACCCTAGAACAATATAAATAAGGTGCCCTCATGCTGTTGGATCAGCTCTGAGGAAGGGGGCATGTCTCCCGAAACACGTTAGCTTTCCAACCAACCGCTGAAGCTTGATGTCCATGGTACTGGAGTATTCATGATATGCGCTGTATTCACTCATGTTTGTGAGCATGTCTTTGGCTTTTTTAATAAATTGTGCCATGTTTCAAAGGTGATGCACTAGACGTTTGCGCCCTCCCTTTATATTTGTATTTAGACAGGAAGTCTGTGCAAGGGAGTCAGGTGGACTCCCCACCTCTCCAGGAACTAGAGAGGCTTCGTGGAGCAGCCAGAGTGTGCATGTCTGCAGGAGGCAGATTTAGTCTGTGACAGAGCAGCAAGGAGCTGTTCATGATTAAGCTAGGAGAGAGCTTGACTCTAAGGAACTCTTTTGGTCTGAGAAGCAGACCTAAGGCCTAGGCTGGAGGCCTGAAGCAGCTGTGTGGCAAGAGAGTAAGCCAGGAGGCTGATGTATTCTGATTGTGCAAGTCACAGTAATGGTGGAACCCCCTGCATGGGCTGTAGTTGCCCATGGCAACAAAGGAGAAACCTATGTTGCTGATTTCATGCGGCTTATGTTGCCTTCTGAACATGTGGAGGACTTTTTGGCTGACTTTGTGATGATTGCTTCCTACTGAGGGTGGCCCAGAGGTCGCTGGGTTGAATTGGTGCAGACTTTTCTGATGGAGGAGTACCAAGGAGTGTACCACTGGATGGGTCATAACCAAGATGACTATGACAATTACGCAGAAGCAATCCAATCTAGAAAGCGCTTGAAAAATTCATAGGCGAAAATCTGTTTGCAGAAAGGAGGTGTTACAGCAGAGAAGTGGCTCAAATCTGTGAAGATGGTAGTGCAAAAGTGTTTGTTGTTACCCCTGGCAACCGTGGAGAAAATTTGGCTCAGCCTGCAGGGGGTGACAGAGAGCACAAGAAACAGGTGGTTTCACATTATGGCTGCATTTGTGAGAAAAACTGACTGTGACTGTGCACAGGGGAGTTGGAGTGACCCCAAACGGGAGATCCCTTGTTTGTGCGAAATAGGACTTGCCTTGCTGCAGTGTTCTTTTCAATGGGAAGGCAAGTGTTAAAGTTAAAGCTGATAAGGTGTTGCTTAATATGCGCAAATTTGCTGCTGTGGAACAAGGTTCTGAATGGTATGAGGTAGGAGTAACTGCTAAGTAGAGTATGTTATCTCCCCTAGCAACGATAGATAAGGCCGCAGAGGCGTCCCGCCGAACCTCCAGGGAGCTCTGTATGTTGGAGCCAGAGGTTGCCCGGAACAACTGTGATGCCGCTCTAAAGGATAAGAGGATACTTGTCCTTGAATTATATTCATTATATGATTTTGCATTTTTAATTATATTCATTATATCACTTGAGGAACGGCTGTTGAATACATTTACATTTACTTTTACCTTTCCTAGGCCATCTTTTTTAGAGGCAGTATAACAGGAGTTACTAACCAAATCTGTTACATCTAGTCTTGTTTGCCACAATTCACCTTACACTATTGTATAATAGATAACTTGAGACATGCCAGTGTGGTGGTCTTTTTTTATTTCTTTTTCAATACATCCTTTTTGATACAGTCCGATAGGGTGTCTAGAACCATGTATGTCTACAATAGTTCATTAGATTAGTCCTTTTTTGAAAAAAAGTATTTAAAAAAAAGTATTGTATTTTCCTTTGGACCTTTAGGATATGTCTTGTCTGAATCGGATTGAAAGCAATGTGTATCGTGAAGAGGTCACACTAATATACATTTTGGTTCATTTTTACCTTTTTATTGACCATTTTTAGGTTACCATACACACTGCAATCGCATCTCCGATCTAGGCAGCAGTCATCTGTTACGATCATTCAAGTTAATATGAGTAAGAGACTGTCCTTGTTTAAGTTCCAAATTATGTTTGCAAAATTGTGAGCTGAATTAACTGTATTGGTAATACTATTCAAAGTTTGCTCATGAAATAGTTGTAAACCATAGGAAAAGACACAATGTTTTTATTCCCTATGTTGCTGTTCAGTATATTAGAATTCCAACACATCTGAGTATACTGATTGAATCAGCCACATAGCTAACGAATGCTTTACTGATTACCCAATTAATGCCGGAAGTTCACATCTGAGGCTTTTGTTCATATATATATAGGGGATTATCAGTTTTTGCATTCAGGCTATGATTAAGCACCTACACACAATGGTGTGAAACGCGTAAGTCATTTTGTACTAAACCTGCAGATTCTGGGATTAATAGTGTTTATGGATCCATGGATTTTATGTCAATTCAATAAAGGTGACTTTTAAGGAGTGCAGCCGTCCAGCGCTTGTTTCCATTGTCTTCAGGATACTTGAACCTGTTCATGAGAATAAGTCAAATGCTAAAACTGAAATGTGTGGTAAGGGGTTAATGCAACCTGCTGAAACAGCAGGGTCATATAAAGTTACTGAAGCATTGTCAGTGCACAGTGGTGAAAGTGTGGTATTGCATCCAAATATGTCAGAGGAGACCACTGAGAAATGTGTGCCATTGCCCATAGCAACCGTGACAGGTGCAACAGAGGTGCCCCTGGAGACCACACAGGAGCTCATGGTGTCTGAGCTTGGGGTTTCCCAGGAGAACTGTGTCCCCGCCCCAACTGACAAATGTGTTTCACATGAGGGGAAAACTAATGTACTAATGCAGCCTATACAAGGCAGGAATGTGGATAATGATGATGTTGAAAAGTGTATTATTGACAATGTTAATGGTTTGATGTCTCCCATGGCAACCACAGGCAGTGCTACAGAGTTGTCCCTGGAAATTTCACAAAGACTCCCTGTGTTGGAGCCGGCGGTGGTCCAGGAGAACTCTGATACTGCTCAAGTGGAACAAAATAGGAAATAGCTCAAATGATGCATAAATTATCACAATCTGATGTGGTTGATAGTGACTGGAGCACAGACGGGATAGACTGGGATGGGGTGGCACAGGGAAATACTCACAATATTTAATGAAGTAACTATGCCCCACCAGGCTATGGTGTGTAATAGTGAGGTGGACACTAATGCTGTTGTGACCAATGGAGAGACTGCAGAGCCAATAGTCACAGGAGCATTAGCTGTTGCAGAAATGAACCCCCTCCAGTCGGGATAAGGGCGCCTACATGGCAGAGGTCTTGTTCACTGCAAAACAAATGAGTAATGTTGAGTGTCAGAATGATAGTGTAATGGATAAGGACTTGGAAGGGCTCAGTGTTGCTGATAATGAGAGGATGAGTATGACACATGCATTTTACAGTGTTCAAGGGGAGCCGCAAGTTGTATCGGTTACCTCTAAGGTGGAGATCTCTTTAAGTGTATCGGCCTCTCAAGCCTTAGCAAATGAGTCCCTCCCCGTTGCTAGTAATGGAAGAGTTCCTAAAGCTCTATGTTTAGATGTGGAATGTGATACAGGTGATACAGGCGAAGTTAAGCAATGTTGATAAAAATTGGTATTGGTTACTGCAATGTTGGTTACTTTTGTGGAAAGGTTTTTTCACAGTTTTCACGAGAGTGCTTCCAGCTGCAGATGTGTGCGGAAGATGCTCAGGGGAACTGCTAGAGAAATCAGAAATGACAGACATGGTGCAAGTCTTTGCGTATGTTGGTGTGATGAGGTGCATTCCTGCTGGTGTGATCCGAGGTGCAGCTGAGCAGTGGTTGGTACATGGCGCGTGTACTGTCTCACCCGCTAGACCTCATGTGAAGGAAGAACATGGATCAGACGTGGAAGTAGTGGGATTTCTGTCCATCACTCACAAACAGGGACCGTTTGAGGTACCCGGAGACACTCTGACAGGAAATAACAGTGTGGGTAATTGTAACAGGGAAGTGAGTAAACCCATGATGAATTTTGTCTCACAGTGTGCTGGGTTGCTTTCTACTGATGTGGTGTATGAGAGGCACTCTAGAGCACTGTCGGACAGCTTAGAGTTATTGGTTGGGGTACCAATGGACATAGAAGTGGTTAAAGAGATTTGTGTGCAAAAATGTGGTGAAAAATGTTCGTTCGTAGGGCAGTCACTATTGGAGTGTTTGACAACAGGGGGCGATGTAAAACTATGGGAAGGTCCCATGGGGAATAACTGCTTGCCTGTAGGTGGTCCCTTCACAGACACTGTCCTAACAAACCAGGGGAAAAGAGGTTCTGATGACACTGACAACATTGAGTTGAGTAATCCATTGTGGAAAGTTGCTATTGAGGTTAAACAAAATTATGTGGTGTTAATCTCAGATGGTTTGGTTGCCAAGGGTTAGTAAACCTGAGAAACAAATGATGTTGAGTCAGGTAATAAGAGAGGTCAGTCCCTGACAGGTGTCATCTAAGTGGGCCCCCGACAGTCCCAGGAGAGTAGCTCTGTGGGAGGAAAAAAGAAAGGGAGGATCCCGAGGCTAGAAGGTAGAAGGGATAGTAGAGAGATTAGTGGAAGCCCACGTTTTAGGAAGAAGTGCTTGTGGAAGCATACCCGGAAGAAGTTGCTGGTGGAGTGCCCCTTTAGAAAGAAGGTTGGGCAGGTTAGGACTCCTGCTGCTGATTGTTGGCACAGTGGTGCCAAGGGGAAGTGCTGGTGGAAACATACCCGGAAAAAGAAATGGGCCTTCTTGCGGGCTTTCTTGTGCATCATCTTTAGAAGAGGCTTCCTTCTGGGACGACAGCCATGCAGACCAATTTGATGCAGTGTGCAGCATATGGTCTGAGCACTGACAGGCTGACTACCCACCCCTTCAACCTCTGCAGCAATGCTGGCAGCACCCATACGTCTATTTCCCAAAGACAACCTCTGGATATCACGCTGAGCATGTGCACTTAACCTCTTTGGTTGACCATGGCAAGGCCTGTTCTGAGTGGAACCTGTCCTTTTAAACTGCTGTATGGCTTGGCCACCGTGCTGCAGCTCAGTTTCAGGGTCTTGGCTATCTTCTTATAGCCTAAGCCATCTTTATGTAGAGCAACAATTCTTTTTTTCAGATCCTCAGAGAGTTCTTTGCCATGAAGTGCCATGTTGAACTTCCAGTGACCAGTATTAAAAAGTGTGAGAGCGATAACACCAAATTTAACACACGTGCTCCCCAATCAAACCTGAGACCTTGAAACACTAAGAAATCACATGACACCGGGGAGGGAAAATTCCTAATTGGGCCCAATTTTGACATTTTCACTTAGGGGTGTACTCACTTTTGTTGCCAGCGGTTTATACATTTATACATTAATGGCTGCATGTTGAGTTATTTTGAGGGGACAGCAAATTTACACTGTTATACAAGCTGTACACTCACTACTTTACACTGCAGCAAAGTGCCATTTCTTCAGTGTTGTCACATGAAAAGATAGAATAAAATATTTACAAAAATGTGAGGGGTGTAGATACTGTGTGAGATACTGTAGAAAAAAAAAAGATAGATAGATAGATAGATAGATAGATAGATAGATAGATAGATAGATAGAGCTATCTGTATACAGTCAAGCAGTCCAAGAATATATATATATATATATATATATATATATATATATATATACCTTCCTAGTGTATATATATATGCAATGCCTAGAATATATACAGCTAAATCAGTGTATATAGTATATAGCGTCCATTTAGGCAGTGCAAGAATATATATATATAAAATATATATATATATATATATATATAAAAAAAAAAATATATATATATATATATATATATATGAATATATACACACACAGCGTATTGAGTGTACACTATATATCAGTGCATTATAGTGCATTCGGGGGTGTATGCACGGTATATAGTACACTTGATGTGATGTCTTAAAATACATACAATTTTTAACCCCCGGAGCCCTTTTTTACATTTGTTGTTTACAAGTTAAAATCATTTTTTTTTATAGAAAATTACTTAGAACCCCCAAACATTATATATATATTTTTTCAAACACCCTAGAGAATAAAATGGCGATTTTCGCAATACATTTTGTCACACGGCATTTGCGCAGCGGTCTTTCAAGCAATTTTTTTTTGGGAAAAAAAAAATTACTTTTTTGAGTTAAAAAGTAAGACAACAGTAAAGTTAGCCCAATTTTTTGTATATGGTGAAAGAGGATGTTACGCCAAGTAAATAGATACTATACATGTTATGGTTGAAAATTGCGCACACTCGCGGAATGGCGATAAACTCCGGTACTTAAAAAGCTCCATAGGCAACTCTTTAAAAATTTTTAACGGTTACCAGGTTAGAGATGCCGAGGAGGTCTTTTGCTAGAATTATTGCTCACATACCTCACATGTGTGGTTTGAACAATGTTTCCATATGCGGACACGACATACGTGTGTGTTTTCTTTGCTGCGTGAGCGGTGGCGCTTTAAATTTTTTTTTTACATTTTTTTATTTATTTTATTTTATTTTTTCTTTTAACACTGTTCCTTCAAAAAAAAAATCTGATCTTTTATTGCTATCACAAGGAATGTAAATATCCCTTGTGATAGTAATATATGGTGACAGGTACTCTATATGGAGGGATGTGGGGTCTAAAAGACCAAAAATGGCGATTCTGAGTACTCTCATTTTTTTAATAGCGGCGCCGTTAGCCGCCGAGTAAACCGGAAGTCACGTTGTAATGTTGCTTCCGGAAATGTACGGAGTCCCGATTGAAGCCAATTCCGGCTTTCACAGGGACTCCACACAGCCGGCGGACGTTCCGGATCGGAGCTCCGGTCTCCCAGTGAGATGGGAGGCCGGAGAAGAGCGGCGGACGGTGGCAGGAGGGGGGGAGATGTCCCCTCCCATTGCCTGGCATAATGACCGAGCGGCTCCTGAGCAGGAACGGCTGTTATCACCGGATAGCTCTAAAAAATGGTACCAGGGTATAGCCTGTAGCTGCAGACTATACCCCGATACTTCCACTTAAAGCTGCTGTCGTTTATAAACAGTGATTCACATTAAGTGGTTAAACTAATTTACAACAGCAGAGCCCGTTCCTGCGCCCAACAAAAGTAACTGCAAGGGGTTACAGTGTTATGGCACAGACAACACCCAAGGCCCAATTTTTCACCACCTGTTTGACTGGGGCATGTCATCACAATTTTTAACCATTTAACGCGAATCGCTGTTTATAAACGGCGGCAGCTTTAAATGGATACATTTAAACGCAGCTACAGGCTATACTCTGGTACAGTTTTTTAGAGCAGGTGGCCGGCTATCCGGTGATAATGGCCGATCCGGCTCGGAAGCCGCTCGGTCTTTATCCCAGGGATAAACTCTTCTCCGGTCTCCCGTCCCACCGATCCGACGCTTCTGGCCGCTGTGTGGAGTCCCTGTGGAAGCTGGAATCGGCTTCAGTTCGGACTCCTTCGTACATTTCCGGAAGCGACGTCACGAGGTCACTTCCGGTTTACTTGATGGCAAACGGCGCCGGTTTTAAAGAAATTACAGTATTCAGAATCACCGTTTTAAGTGATCTGAATACTGTGAAGACCCCCATCCCTCCATAAAGAGTACCTGTCACCATATATTACTATCACAAGGGATGTTTTCATTCCTTGTGATAGCAATAAAAGTGATCAGATTTATTTTTTTTTAACAGTGTTTAAAAAAATAAATAAATAAATGTAAAAAAATAAAAAAAATGTAAAGCGCCACCGTCCCCGCGAGCTCGCGCAGCAAAGTAAACGCATAGATAAGTCACGCTCGCATATGAAAATGGTGTTCAAGAGTGCGCACGCGCAAGAGTCCCAGCATGGCTGCTTGAGCCGTGAGCTCTGCGCCACCACCTGACAACGGAGCCCGCACTGACTCCACAGCCCCTTGGAGACAGCTTAGGTGGGGGGATCCCGACCAGTCACAAACAAAAAACTCCTTTCTGCGCTCAGAGAGGAGGCATCTTCCACCCGGTACTTAAATTCTTATTATAAGTGAGACTTTAGATAATGTGCTGCCTTGCTGCCACTGGTGAAATAGGGGTAGTCCAAAGACTGTGTAGCAAAGACAAGAAAACAATGGCACACTGGCCTAGCACATTATCTTTAGATAAATTCTTTAATTAAAAAGTAAAAAACATACTCACAAACAAGCTTTAAAATAAAGCATATAAAGCATTTATGGAGTCCTTCCAATTCATAGCCGTGTTCTGCACGGCTGGTTTCTCACACAATGAAGGCTAACGCATTTCAAGGTTTCCACCTCTTCTTCAGAGCCTACTATACACCAACAGTGCCACACATTTATACATCAAATAATGACATAGTGGGGGTGGTTAAATTGCAAAGCCCCGCCCCTTTAGGGGCATGTGCCACACAGGGGATTACTTGCGTGCTCCACCCATAGAGCCCTCCTGCTATGTGTACACACTTGTCATGATCACAGTACCTCCTATGTCTAATAGCTACAGGAGCCTGGTTGGCATATGGTGATGTTGTATGGGATTGTATATTCATACACATAGATAAACGTACATACATACACACAATATAATACAATAACATATAGTGGAGGTAATTAACTGCAGTGTATACTCGACTGTCTTTTACCAGAATTATGGAGCACTAGTGACATATTCAGAGGCATAGTTCAACTTGTGATTTATAATCCAATAAACCAAAATCACTCACTTGTGGAGCCGCTGGTTCTCTGTCATGTCCTCCTTAGGGCCGCTCTCCCTGTACCATGTTGCTAGCAGTTTCACTAAGTGCTTGTGTGTCTGGAACGCAAGCCCTAAGCGACTCTCCCTGTGTTTCAGACGGCCCCGTCCATTCAACTTTTCCACTAGTGGTTGAATGCCTCCGGCATCATCACTCAGGGACAGGACTGTCACCACCCACTCCCTTCCTGACGTATCTACTCCAGTCATTTCTGGCATCGGCATGGAGATCTGTGCTGACTCCATGGCCATGGATCACAAGGAGTTCCCTGCTATTAGGCTAATTTTCACTATTCCGCTCTATGTCAATTGGGAATTCATTGGATTCATTATAAATGTACGTGTGTATATGTATAAGTACATACATACATTGCAACAGAGTCTTAATTTAGAGGGTAACACAGGAGATATGTGTGGAGCAGCAAGTATTACAATTTATTGGATATTAAACCCCAGTTATGCTACACATAACTGCACTTGGGTCCTGCACTGTAAACCTGCTGGACAAGAAGGGAGTCATCACCAAGGAATATTATAGTCCCTAGGCTACTAATATTGTCCTTCTACTATGTGCGACCTGTTGACAAGACCTGGACCTATTATGTTCTTCTTTTTAGTGCCTCATACATGCGTGTAAGAACACGGACACATACATGCATATCCACATATGCATCCACTTGCAAGTATGTACACATGCATGTATAGGCATACTATAGATCTATAAAAGTCGCTAAATTAGGAGGGGCGATGTACTCCCCTTAAAATTCACTGACCCCCATTGTCAAAGATCTGTGCATATACTTTTACAGTGTGGCTACGCCATATGGTTGCTGCATGTGTTGGCCTATAGGGCTGCATCCCCATGGGTATTTATAAACCCATTAGTGGACCAAGATCCTGAATATAGTCCTATGTTCTCTGGGACTATTTAGTTAGAGAGAGGATCACTCAGTGCTGGAAGTATTTTGGAAGTATTTAAGGAATGATTATAATTTTACTTATATTTTATTTTAAATACAAAATTAAAAAAACAAAATTAAAATTAGTGGTTGATGGTTGACCATTGACGCCCATTGTTGCGGGTGTGTAAGACCCTTGGGGTGGAGGGCCAATTGAATTTATCTTTTCTCTTATGTGAGTGCTACCTCTCTAATGTCCCACCTGTACAGATCCTAACTGGTGGGAAGTATTTAGAGGGCACTAGTTTTCCCCCCATGGGGCAAACATTTACATGCTATAAGGATAGGTATGGTTTATATTGTTACATATTAAAACTCGCTGTGTAATCAACCCAACCGGTCAGGATAGTGTATGAAAGATATGGAGGAGGGAGGGGGAGGGGGAAAGGGAAGGGAAATGAATCAAGAGGCCTATGACTGCGTGGGAGGAAATATTATAACATTTTGTGGACCTCTAGATCTTTGTTGAGTGCTCCAGGGGTGAGTGCCCCTAAGGTGAAGATCCAGTAGGTCCCTCTCTGGCAGAGTTTCTTAAATCTGCTCCCATCATCTAGAGTACTGGGTATGGCCTTTATGCCAAAAACCTTTATACCTGTGGGATGACCATTATGCTGTTCTCTAAAATGCTGTGGGACTGAATAGTTGTTTTTGGGTCTAGTTTTCCTTGGATCGTTTTTACCTAGAATTGCGCACTTATGTTCACCAAACCTCACCCTAAGTGGGCGGGTGGTGCGCCCCACATACAGTAGTCCACAAGGACAGATTAGGCCATAGATTACATGTGTGGTCCCACAGTTGATAAACTGCTTTATCTTATGTGAGCGACCATCTAATCGTAAGACCTCTCTCTTTCTGTGCCATAAAAATGCACAGGAACCACAGTTTGGTTCCCATCCCCCAGACAAGGCAGCAATCCCCCTGTATGGCTGGACCGGCCGCCAAAAAGGATTTAGGCCCGCTTTTCACTGTGGCCTCACAGCAAGGGTGTACCACTCCGGCTGAGGCTACAGGGATCCATAAGGCACAAAGCACAGAGGGCACCAGCAGTGTTAACCGTCCGGACCTCAGGCAAGTGATCTCCCCTGCTACCCTGACCTTCACTCCCATGGTCCACGGGAGCAATCTGCAGGTGGCCACGCCGTTTCCCACCTTCACGGAATCACTACTAGGCCGCATCCTGGGGGAATATTTGTCTTCTCCCCTGGGACCTAACAATCTGACCCTGCAATCACCAGGCACCCCTAACCAAAGGTTCTCCCTCCAGGTAGAGGACCTCTACCAGAAATTCTCATCTTTATTGGAAAGGGGTTTAGCCAACACAGTGGCCAAAATAATGGGGGAAATCAAAACGGATTTCCAAATGCTGGGGGTCAGAATGGAGGCGGTCAAACATAAACTGGATACCACTTCAGTAATTTCTAACCAAAATTCTGATCTTATCAGTACACTACAGGACCAAATGGACACGGCTCTTTCCAGAATTGACGACCTTGAAAATAGGTCAAGAAGATACAATTTTAGAGTTAGAGGTCCGCCCGAAGTGATAACTGATGTCTCTGGTGCGATTCAGGACTTGATTACTAACCTCCTGCCCGACACCCCAAAACACAGTTTGGAATTGGACAGGGCCCATAGAGCACTGCCCCCCCCCCCCAGAAAGGATAGCTCCCTGAGAGACATTATAGTTAAACCCCTCCTTTACGCTATTAAGGAAGGGGTCCTGAAACAATCTAGATCAACATCTTAGATCCTATGCAAAGGCCATTCGGTAAAAATTTTTGCAGACTTAGCCCCCTCAATGATTCAAAGACGGAGAGCTTTAAAACCACTATTGACAGTGTTGACACAAAAAGAAATTAAGTATAAATGGTCTTTCCCGTTTGCTATCAAGTTTCCTTTCAAAGGCAGGGATTATGCCTTCTCCTCTCTCCAAGAGGGGGAGAGACTTCTGCTTCATCTGAAACTAAATTCACAGGACATGGACATGGACATGGACACGTCCACCATCATCCCGCGTTCTGCCAAGAGACAGTCCCCCACAAGCCCCAGGATGCTGTTGTGGATAAAGGCAAAGCCGTATTGGGCTAAAGACAATGGCCCACCATGAAGTAGCTGTACCAGCTTGCGATGGATTTACCATGGTTTGGTTCTAAGGCCCTTACCAAGTTGTCTTTTCCACGAGCACACTTTGAGGATCCTCCAAAACTGACATGTGGGTTTAAGTTGTAGCCATTTTGTTAACTGTTTTTAGTGATCTAGTTCCTCATGACCAAAGTGCAGTGCAGTGGGACGCACGCCTTACTTGCTGGCCTGCTTTTAGTCAACCCTCGACTTCGATGCCTAGCTTCCTTCACCTGGGCTAACAATTTGGTCTATTTTTAATTCTCAGTTTTAGTTTCTTCAAGTTGGTAAGGTGGTCCCGGGTGCACACAAAGAAAAATCTGTACTTTTGGTAGATGATCTTCCTGTTGAAATAAAGAAATCAAGGACTATGCGGCACATACCCGAGCCACTCCTCTTAAGGTTTTGTTACATAATTTGTTTCATTATTGAGTTGGTCCCTTCTCTGGAAAGACTTCCTTCTCCTCTTTGTTTGGGGGGGGAGCGGTCTCCCCAGTCAAGGCCTGGCCCCATGGGGTATGTGGTTGCCCCTTGGACCCAGGACAGCCCGGGCTTGTGGTCAGTTTTGCTGTTTTACAAAATGTGTTAGAATTCATAGGGCTCCTTGGTGGGAGGTGGTTACCCTGCACCACCGCCTATCCCTTAGACCTCTTTTGCCAGGCATTTAAGTTGTTACCAAGGGGTGACCAAGGGTTTTTTTTTCTCCCCCCTTGGTCACACAACCCTCATCTGGAGAAAGCAGCCCTTCTCAGGGCTACAAAGTGGTAGAGCTATTTTCACAATCTTCATTTTCTTCTTACTTCACTTTTCCCTTAATCCTCTCATGTATTTTCTAACTACCTCATTTCTTTTGAGTGTTGTCGCCAACCAGGTCAAACAAACCATGACAAGCCCATGAACTCAGGTCGCCCTGTTTGCTCAGGTTGCCAGTGAAATCGGTCTGTGGATCCAAGGGAGGGTGAGTGACCATAGATGTATCAATACCTTTTGCATCGGGATTAATGGCTGACCACACACAAGTTCCCCTAAAGGTTTCTACACACAATGTGCAGGGCCTAAACTCTCCCCTAAAGCATAGAAAAATCAGTGACCACTATAAATCCCTTAAATTAGATGTCCTCGTGCTCCAAGAAACACACTTTCCTGTTCAATACAACCCAAAATTCCTACACTCCCACTTTCCGCACTTTTATCTCACTAACGCGGCAAACAAAACTAAAGGCGTGGCCATTCCAATATCCAAAACTTGTAATTTTACATGCCTCTCAGACTTAAGAGACCTGGAGCGCATATATATTCTTGTTAAGAGGAACATAGATGGTCACATTTTTTCACTAATTTCATACTACGCCCCCAACAAGGGACAGCCCCAGTTTTTTCAAAAATTGTTAGACTCCCTCTCTTCCCTCCTGGAAGGCACAGTACTCTTTGGAGGCGACTCAAATGTCGCCTTTGATCAGAGTCTAGACAAGACTAGGCCGCTAGGTTGTCAACTTCTTCTCCCCACTAAAGCCAGTCTCCGAATCGCCAAATTACTTCACTCATACAACCTAGTTGACTAGTGGAGGGAAATGAACGCCTCGAATAGAGACTTCACCCACTTCTCCAGTCCTCACAACTCATACTCCAGGACCGACCATATACTGACCCCTGCTTACATTTTACCCATCATACTAGATTCTCGCATCCATGATACAGTCCTTTCAGATCATGCCGTAGTTTCCCTTTCTGTTCACACCCAGTCCAAGGCGTTTCACACACCTCAGTGGAGACTTAACTAATCTCTATTGGCAGACCCAGTTCGTGTTTTGGAAATTGATAAAAGCCTTCAGGAATATTTCTCAATTAATAAGGTTGAGGACACATCAGCAGAGTCAGTGTGGGCAGTGCATAAGGCCTTCATAAGAGGAAAGATTATTCAAATGGCCACCCAGATCAAAAGGGAAAGAAGGGCTTCTCTGAAGAAATTAGAGGAATCCTTCCTGGCAATTAGAGCCGAGCACAAAGCGAACCCCTCCCCTCTAATATTAGACAGACTAGACAGGGTTAAATTAGAGCTTAACTTGGCCCTCACAACGAAAGCGGGGAAAAGCATCCAATGGAGTAGAAACAAATATTACACACAGGGGAACAAAATGAGTTCCTTACTGGCGAGGAAGCTGACCCTGCGCGTCAGACACTTCTCCATGCCCAAGATTAGGGTTGCAGGTAATCCCCCCTCGGCTAATCCCGAAAAAGTTTTAGGTGCCTTCCAAAAATTTTATGAAAAACTGTACAGCCCCTTGCCCGTAGAGAACACAGAGGGAATCACAGGGTTCCTTGATGACACTCCAGTACCCCTCCTCTCGGACAAACATAGAGACCTCATGGATGCAGCATTTACCGAGGAGGAGGTCCTGGAGGTCATTAAGGGACTCAAGTGGGGTTCAGCCCCTGGACCGGATGGCCTCTCTGTCCCTTATTGCAAGGCTCTTGCTAATACATTAGCGTCACACCTGGTGAGATTCTTTAACACCAAAATGAAGGGGGAGCCCCTGGAGATGTATCTAAACAGGGCATTCATTACAGTGATTCCCAAGCCCGAGAAGAATCCGGAGGAAATAGATAGTTATCGCCCAATTTCTCTCATTAACAATGACTTAAAAATTCTTACCAAACTGATAGCTAACCGTCTAGCTTTGTTTATTGGTACATATATTCACAAAGACCAAGTGGGTTTTATACCAGGTCGACAGTATCCTGACCGAATTAGACGGGCAATCAACTTAGTTTCTATACTTCAATCTAACTGGCCAGAAGGGCCTAAACAAAAAGGAATGCTACTTTATCTGGATCTTCGTAAGGCTTTTGACTCGGTCTCATGGCCCTACCTGTTTTCCCCTCTGGAACGTTGGAGATTCGGCCAATGGTTCCTGAGCCTCATCAGAGCCCTTTATTCACATTCTCAGGCACTGATAAAACTCCAAGGATTCTTTTCCAAACCTTTTCCCATTAAGAAAGGCACCAGGTAGGGCTGCCCCCTATCTCCCCTAATTTTCGCAATTGCGATAGAGACTCTCTCCATTTCCATAAGAAGCAACCCTAATATTAAAGGGGTTTCTTGTGGTCATCAGGAACACAAATGTGGCCTGCTTTCTGATGATATCCTCTTATTTATAACCTCACCAATGACTTCCCTCCCCAACCTTTGCCGGCTACTAGACAGTTTTTCTGAAATTTCAGGTCTCCTTGTTAACTATACAAAATCCCAAGCGCTAAACGTCTCTCTGCCCCCCCCCCCCCGAGATAATCTCTGCATTAAGGAAGGACTTAAAATTTGAGTGGAGTGACTCCTCCATCAGATACCTTGGCATTAATCTTACGTCTAAATTTGAAACCCTCTACGCCAACAACTACTCCCCTATGTTTCGTAAACTAGATGCTGACCTTAAGCGATGGTCTAAACAAGAAATTTCTTGGCTAGGAAGAATAAATTCAGTGAAAATTACCTTAATGCCTAGCGTTAGGAGAAGATTGGCGCTTTTTGTTGACTTTGGTGCCTATGCGCGTGCCAGAAACTGCGCCAATGGTGCTATTTGAACCCCCTGTGCCTTGCAGCAAGTGCTGTCCGTTCTACAGTGTCTGAGTACCTGTGAGCTCCAGCTCTGATCTAGTTTTCCAGTTCCTGTGTTGCTTCCTGTTTCCTGTTCGACCCGGCTTGACCTGACCTGCTGCTATCTACTGCACCGACCCTGGCTATCCACAACTACCCGATTGTCTGATCCTTCTGTACTTCTGCTGCCAGCCCGTTATGAACTTTGCTTGGACTTGACCATTCTCTTGCCATTCTCTTGCCTGACCCCCTTGTACCGCACCGCCAGCCAGTTGCCGACCCAGCCTGTACGACCATCCTTCTGATCCACCTGGAATATCACATCGCCACCGGTGACCATCCAGCCCTCATGCCATCCCGCACTCTTGGTCTCCCTGTCTGCTCTACCAAGGGTCCCTGAATCGGGTGCGCAAGAGTGGTTGTTCCCTGCACAAGCCAGACTCCACTACCAGGATCGTGACACCTAGACTCCTCTACCTCTTTTGCTCATTGCCCATCCTAATATGGAAGGATCATCTTTCCTCTTTCCACAGCAAAATCCTCAAATTCATTTGGGGAGGCTCAGGTTATAGGATCCCTCAACACCCATTATATCATCACAGACGGAGGGGAGGCCTCGGTCTACCTCATCTTCATACGTATTTCCTGGCCACCAGGCTAGCACAATTTTCATTAGTTTACTCCAGATTCAAGAAGCCGGACTGGGTGCGAATAGAGAGGCAGGCTACTCCACGGCACACACTAGACTTTCTCCTATGGTGTCCCCCCAAATATAGGCCCCCGATCAAGGCCCCGACTCTTTCCAATGAGTTGGCGTTATGGGATAAGCTCAGACACCTTTCATCGTTAATCTCTCCTGCCAAAGCACTAGCGCACCTCTTTCATAACCCTGACTTCCCACCGGGGATAAATATTAAAGCCTTAAAATGGTGGCTGAACAAAGGGCTCTTCCGTATAGGACATTTTTACACTGCCACAGGCCCGATATCCATAAATTACTGCATTACTGAGTAAGCTAGACCTCCCTGAATCGGAAAGATATAGGTTTGGCCAAATTTCCAACTTCCTTCATAAAAATTGGAGATAAAAGCCTCTCCCCCCTTAGCTTTACAGCCTATGAACGATGGTGGGGTCAGCCTACTGTGCAGAAGGGGGGCATCTCAGTCATATACGAAGTTCTCACCCTTCCATCAGAGAAATCAGCCTTCATGACTGCCTGGGAGTTAGATCTCCAGTTTAAGTGGGACCTTGACAGTTGACAGACTGCCTGTATTAAATCATTTAATAGTATTCTGAACATGACTGTATCAGAAGCCAGTTTAAAAGTTATCTCAAGATGGTATCTCACCCCAGCTAGACTGGCGAGGTATAACCCCGATAGCCAGGAGACCCTCTGTGCTTCAGGGGCTGTTGGCTCATGGGCACCATGGCTCATGTGTGGTGGAAATGCCCAAGAATACGTTCTTTCTGGTCTAAAATATTCCGTCTAATCAAGAAGGTCATGGGATGCCAACTCCCATGGTCCCCCACCATCGCCCTAATGAATGAACACATCCCGCAGGTTTCCAAACCCAACAGTAAATTAATTCATCATATCCTACTAGGGGCCAAGATCACTATAGCTAGGGCGTGGAAACAGCAGCGGGTTTCTCTGAAAGCAGCTACACCTAAAATCTCTTGGTTAACCTCCCTGGCGGTATGACTGAGTCTGGAATTTATTGCTGAAAGCGGTAATGGTTTTCTGCATGGAGATATGGCGTTATGTACTATAGGCCTGCAATGGTTAGTAATCCCTGGCGGTATGATTATGTCTGATTTTTGGTGCTGAAAGCGGTACAATTATTTTGCATTTATTCAATAATGTAATCAAACCAAAAACGCAGAAATTTGCTCAGTTGCAGAATTGTCGCTGTCGTCACTTTCAGTGTCTGATGATAAATTTCCCCAAAAATCAGTATCACTCAATTCTGCAAATGATTCTTATTTACTATCGGTGTTTTCTAGCCGATCAAAAACCACTTTTGACGCAAAGGGACATTTTTTGGTTGCTATGGACATTCTCATGTTTCCAGGCAGAAAGAATGACATAAATAATATAAAAGTGCATGCAGGGCTCTGGGCAAACCACTAGGGACAAAGGGGATGTGAAATGATTTCATACAGTAATGTAATCTATAAGATTACAGTGTACTGTATGTGCTGTGTGTGTTTAACTTTTTGAATTTCCCGCCGGTCTCCGCCCCCGTGCGACGCGACGCTCGCAGGGAACGGAGCCCGGAGGCACACAGAGGCATCGGAGCTGCGGACACAGCCCGCAGACACGCTGACACCGCGGGAGGACATCGCTGGATCCAGGGGACAAGGTAAGAAACATTGCCTGGATCCAGCGATGCAAGCCCGAGTGTGGCTCGGGGTTACCGCTTTAGGTACTGAAAATCCACCCCGAGCCACACTCGGGAACACCGCTAAGGAGGTTAAGGACATAAGAAAAGATGGCCAGCATCTTAACCGGTAACGTACACAAATTTGAAGTAATCTGGGAACCTTGGGCAACTTACGTGGGTATCTCTTTTATTCCCGGTGTTCCAGCCTCTTAAGCTCGCAAGGGCTGCGTCAGGGTTGGCGCGACATTTCTTCCTCCCTTCCTCTTTCTGGCTTCTCTTTCTTCCTCCTCTTTCTCTGTCCTGTCTTGCGGTGTTAGACAATCCTCTTTTTCGGTGCGGGGAGGTTACTGCTCGTTAGAAACGGGTGAGATAGTTGGGTTGACATTGTCTATTCCAATTGATCTATGCCTGGTCTCCCTGATGGACCTAATGGGGACGGAGGTTCCCCTGGGGTGTCCGAAGTAAAGGGGGGGAATGTGGGGGGAGGCTTTGCCTCTAGCACAGCATGATCCCTTTAGGGGTGCTGTGGGTTCTTCCCACGCTCTCACTCGCCCGACTACATAACAGGGCCTGAGGCATTTCGGTATAGATAATTTTGATGTTTGGACAACCTAGTCTCAGTCAGGTATACTTCAGGTCGACACATGTTTAGACAATATGAACTAATCGTTATGTCATCTTACCCCCGATACTTGTTCAATGTACCAAAACTCCTTCAGAACTCTTTATATTGTTCACAAATATCTGCTATTGTATTTTATATTTTTGAATAATCTTCAATAAAAATCTTTGAAATGAAAAGGGTGTTCAAACCACACATGTGATGTATCGCTGCGCTGAGTGTGAGCAATAATTCTACCAAAGACCTCCTCTGCACCGCTAACCTGGTAACCTATAAAAGAAATTTAAAACGTCACCTATGGAGATTTTCAAGTACCGGAGTTTGTCGCCATTCCGCAAGTGTGCGCAATTTTCAACCATAACATGTATGGTATCTATTTACTCGACATAGCATCCTCTTTCACAATATACAAAAGAATTGGGCTAACTTTACTGTTGTCTTATTTTTTAACCCAAAAAATTTGCGCTTGAAAGACCGCTGCGCAAATACCGTGTGACAAATAGTATTGCAATGATCGCCATTTTATTCTCTAGGGTGTTTGAAAAAAAATATATAATGTTTGGGGGTTCTAAGTAATTTTCTAGCAAAAAAAAAATGATTTGAACTTGTAAAGTGTAATAAAGGGCTCTGGGCCTTAAGTGGTTAAACTAATTTACAACATCAGGCCCATTCCTGCACCCAACAAGAGTAACTGCAAGGGGTTACAGTGTTCTGGCACCCAAGGCCCAAATTTTCAGCATTTGTTTGACTGGGGTATGTCATCACAATTTTTAAAATCATTTACAACAACGGGCCCGCACCAAAATTTAAAAAAAAAATAATAATAAAAATTGCGTAGGTGTCCCCCCAAAGTCCATACAAGGCCCTTTAGGTCTGGTAAGGATTTTAAGGGGAACCCTGCACCAAGATTTAAAAAAAAAGTTGCGTAGGCGTCCCCCCCCCCAAAGTCCGTTCCAGGCCCTTCAGGTCTGGTGTGGATTTTAAGGGAAACCCCACACCAACATTTTTTTTAAAAATGGCGTGGGGATCCCCCCAAAGTCCGTACCAGGCCCTTCAGGTCTGGTAAGGATTTTAAGGGGAACCCCGTGCCAAATTAAAGAAAAAAATGTTGCGGGGTCCCCCCCAAAATCCAAACCAGACCCTTATGTGAGCATGCAGCCCTGGCATGGCAGGAGGGGTTGGGGACGGGCGAGCGCCCCCCTCCAAACCATACCAGGCCATATGCCCTCAACATGGGGAGGATGCTTTGAGGACGCCCCCAAAGCACCTTGTCCCCATGTTGATGGGGAGAAGGGCCTTATCCCCACAACTCTGGCTGGTGGACAGGGGGTTTCTCAGAATCTGGAATCCCCCTTTAATAAGGGGGCCTTCAGATCCCGACCCCCCCCTATGTGAATAGGTATGGGGTACATTGTACCCCTACCCATTCATCAAAAAAGGAGTGTAGTGGTAAAAAACACAAGAGGCCGTTTTTGACAAGTCCTTTATTGTGTAAAATAGCTCTTTTCTTCTTTCTTCCTCCATCTTCTCCTGGCCCGGTCCTTCTTCTGGTCTTCTGCTTCTTCTTTTAGTCTTCTTGCTTCCTCTCTTCATTTTCAATCTTCATATTCTTCTTCTTCCTTCTTCTTTCCTTCTTCTTTTCAACGCTGCCGCTGTCCCAACTGTTGCAGCCCTGCCCCTGTGCATCTCGCATAATGGGCAGTCTTAACAATGACAGTTCTTTTATTAGAAGGTGCTTTGGAGACGACCTCAAAGCATCCTCCCCATGCTGAGGGCACTGTACTGTTGTGAGGGGCCCCAGTGTCTCAAGGGGCCCTTACAACAAAGACTTTAGCAGCCTTTAACATTGAAGTCTATGGGAGGGGGGCACACCGGTTGGGGTATCATTCTCCCGAACCATAGCTGATAAAAATACCAAACTTGGGTCACATAGAGAGGGCGCCCTGGGCAACAATTGATCCAAGTTTGGGACCCCCACCACCTTTGGTTTGGCCGCACCTGGTCCCCAAAATTACCAGTCATTGACCGGCAACTGTCGGGTGAATTTCGGACATAACATTGGAGTCTATGCGTGGGGGGCACCCGGTTTGGGGACACCATTCTCCCGAACCATAGGCGATAGAAATACTAAACATGGGTCACATGGAGAGGGCCCCCTGGACCCCAATTGATCCAAGTTTGAGACCTCCATCACCTAGGGTTTGCCCATACTGGGTCCCCAAAATGAACAGTTATTGATTGGCAATTGTCGGGTGAATTTCTGACATAACCTTGGAGTCTATTGGAGGGGGGCACCCAGTTTGGGGACATTGTTCTCTCGAACCATATGCGATAAAAATACCAAACTTAGATCACATAGAGAGGCCCCCTTGGGCATCAACTGGTCCAGGTGTGGGACTTCCAGCACCTATGGTTGGGCAGTACCGGGTGTCCAAAAGGACCAGTCATTGACTGGTAATTGTCGGGTGAATTTCGGACATAACATTGGAGTCTATGGGAGGGGGGCACCCAGTTTGGGGACACCGTTCTCCCGAACCATAGCCAATAAAAATACCAAATGTGGGTCATATGGAGAAGGCCCCCTGGACCACAACCTGTCCAACTTTGGGACCTCCAGCACCTTTGGTTCAATGCAAACATTGGATGAGGCTGCGCTGCCTGTTTTTTTTAACCCCCTTGCATCCCACACTAGCATGCATTGCACACTTCACTTCACTTGAATGGGTCATGTTTGGTAGGCTACACCTGGTAAGTGTGACAGGGTGTATAATTCCTACTGCAGCTACGACATGTGTACACCCCTGGCCAGTGAGCGGATGTGGTGGGATAGCCAGTGCGTGGGCCCTGGGGAATGTTGGTGGTCAGACAGTGGGGGCAGGTCTAAAGCTGTGTAAGGGGCCCCAAAATTCCTGATGGCTGCCCTGATTACACCTAGTACCTTGGCATGAGGGGAGTGACTGGTGGTTGTATTGCTGATCTTGATGGAGAAGGGGGGGGGGGGCTGGAGGAAAAATAAAGATTGAGTTTGAAGAAGTGGTGTGACATCCATGTTGATATGTCGGTTAGTAAGCTAGTAATGTGAGAGGAGACTGAAGGAGTGAGGTGAGGAGTAGAGAGATAGATTTATGTGTCCTCAGCATAGAGATGGTACTGGAAACCATGGGAGTTTATTAACATTGATTATCATTGAAGTTTGTTATAAACCTCCCAGTGTTAAAGAGGAGGTGGAGACTCTGCTCCTTGCACAGATGGAAAGAGCTGCAAGGGCTGGGATAGTGATAATAATGGGGGATTTTAACAACCCGGAAATTAACTGGAGTAATGGCACTGCTGGGACAGCTAAAGGGCAAAAATTTATAAACCTATTACAGGACAATTTTATGGTCCAGTTTATTGAGGCCCCAACTAGGAATGACGCTTTGCTGGACCTGGTAATCTCAAACCATGCAGAGCTTATAAACAAAATTCATATAAAAGAACATCTGGGTAACAGTGACCATTACATGATTTAATTTAATGTAAGCTGCAAGCAACAAACACACACGGGAAAGATAAAAACACTTAATTTTAAGAGAGCAAATTTTACAAAGATGAGGGCTGCTCTCCAGGACTTAGACTGGGAGGGAATATTGGCATCGATGAACACAGAACAGAAATGGGAATTTTTCAAAAAAACTGTATGCGAACTGCAAAGTATATTCCCATGGGCAATACATTTAAAAGGCTAAAAAGAAAACCTATGTGGCTCGCTGCCAAAGTTAAAAAAGTTATAAATGATAAGAAAAGAGCATTTAACCACTTCCGTACCAGCGGACGTCATATGACGTCCTTGGGTTTGAGTGGTGATATCTGAATGGTGCCTGCAACCGTTTTTTTCAGCAGGCGATTCCCTGCAAGATAAAAGTGGTCTTAGCGGCGGACTTTCCGGTCATCTCCGCCGCTTACCGGACCCGCTGGCAGCGGCGGAGATGATCCGATCCTCTCCCCCCAGTGTCTGTGAGCTGACTGAGCGGCTGAAGCCGCTCACTCGGCTCCATAACACGGCCAGGCGGAAATGACGTCAGAAATGACGTCCGCCCAACGGTCTTAAAGGGCCAGTTTTTTTTTTTTTGGCCTGTCACTTTTTTCAGATTTTTTTTTTTTTTTTGCATTTGAGTGTAAATATGAGATCTTTTTGACCCCAGATCTCATATTTAAGAGGACCTGTCATGCTTTTTTCTATTACAAGGAATGTTTACATTTCTTGTAATAGGAATAAAAGTGATCTTTTTTTTTTTAAAAAAAAAAGAAAGGTGTAAAAATAAAAAGTAAAAAGCAAAATAAATAATTAAAAAAAAAAATTATTTAAAGCGCTCCGTCCCACCGAGCTCGCGCGCAGAAGCGAACGCATACGTAAGTCCCGCCCATGTATGAAAACGGTGTTCAAACCACACATGTGAGGTATCACTGCGATCGTTAGAGCGAGCGCAAAAATTATAGCACTAGACCTCCTCTGTAACACAAAACTGCTAACCTGTAGAATTTTTTAAATGTCGCCAATGGAGATTTTTAATTTGCAAAGTTAATCGCCGTTCCGCGAGCGGACGCAATTTTGAAGCATGACATGTTGGGTATAATTTTACTCGACGTAACATTATCTTTCACAATATGGAAAAAATTGGCCTAACTTTACTGTTTTCTTATTTTTTAACTAAAAAAACTGAATTTATTAAAAAAAAAGCACGCTTGGAAGACCGCTGCACAAATACGGTGTGTCATAATTTTTTTTAATGACCGCCATTTCATTCTCTAGGGTGTTAGGGAAAAAAATATATATAATGTTTGGGGGTTCTAAGTAATTTTATAGAAAAAAAACAGTTTTTAACTGGTAAGCACAGAATTCAAGAAACAGGCTTGGTTGGTAAGTGGTTAAAAAATATAAAAATGAGGGAACACTATGATCTTTTAAATGTTACAAAGAATATAACAGAATATGTAAAAAGGAAATTAAGGATGCAAAAATTCACACGAACGACAGATTGCAAAATATAGTAAGACAAACCCCAAAAAATTCTTCAGATATATTAATAGTAAAAAGGTCAGGTCTGAGCATGTAGGCCCTTTACAAAATAATATACAGGGTGGGACATTTATATGGATACACCTTAATAAAATGGGAATGGTTGGTGATATTAACTTCCTGTTTGTGGCACATTAGTATATGTGATGGGGGAAACTTTTCAAGATGGGTGGTGACCATGGTGGCCATTTTGAAGTCGGCCATTTTGAATCCAACTTTTGTTTTTTCAATAGGAAGAGGGTCATGTGACACATAAAACTTATTGGGAAATTCACAAGAATAACAATGGTGTGCTTGGTTTTAACGTAACGTTATTCTTTCATGAGTTATTTACAAGTTTCTGACCACTTATAAAATGTGTTCAATCTGCTGCCCATTGTGTTGGATTGTCAATGCAACCCTCTTCTCCCACTCTTCACACACTGATAGCAACACCGCAGGAGAAATGCTAGCACAGGCTTCCAGTATCCGTAGTTTCAGGTGCTGCACATCTCGTATCTTCACAGCATAGACAATTGCCTTCAGATGACCCCAAAGATAAAAGTCTAAGGGGGTCAGATTGGGAGACCTTGGGGGCCATTCAACTGGATTGGTCGTTGTGGGCCAGTTGAATGGCCCCCAAGGTCTCCCGATCTGACCCCCTTTGGGGATTTGGGGATTCAAAATGGCCAACTTCAAAATGGCCGCCATGGTCACCACCCATCTTGAAAAGTTCCCCCCTCACATATACTAATGTGCCACAAAAAGGAAGTTAATATCACCAACCATTCCCATTTTATTAAGGTGTATCCATATAAATGGCCCACCCTGTAGAGTGCGTGACTGGAGACAAAGAGAAGGCAAACTTATTAAATACTTTCTTCAGCTCTGTGTATATAAAGGAGCATGGGGGAGCTCATGTTCATGTCGGGGGTGGTAGTGACACAGCCCCAAATGATCCACAATGGCTCAAAAGGGAAATGGTCCAGAAGTATTTAGACAGAATAAAGGTAGATAAAGCACCTGGACCAGATGGCATCCATCCATGGATCCTAAAGGAATTGAGCTCTGTAATTTCAAAGCCATTGTATCTCATTTTTAGGGACTCCTTAATGACTGGAATAGTACCACTGGATTGGCGTAGGGCCAATGTGGTGCCCATATTTAAAAAGGGATCAAAGTCTTTACCAAGTAACTATAGATCTGTTAGTTTAACTTCTATAGCTGGGAAGATACTGGAGAGTTTAATAAAAGACCACATAGATGATTTCTTGTTGGATAAAAATATTTTAAGCAACAGACAGTATGGATTCATGAAAGACAGAAGTTGTCAAACAAACCTGATTTCTTTTTATGAGGAGGTAAGTAAAACCTTGGACAGAGGGGTGGCTGTGGATGTGGTATACTTGGATTTTGCAAAAGCGCTTGACACCGTTCCCCCCCCACAC
>BLSH010181481.1:118623-128787 GCA_018402905.1 Glandirana rugosa
AAATGGCCCGAGAGGATAGGGTAGTCCCTCGAATCACTCCTACACTGGATTTCTTAGTCGAAGGGACCTGTGTCTCTCTCCTTGACTACAACAAGGAGAGTGACACACTGTAGTCTTTGTCCTTCGTTTCACCTAAATCGGTGAATCAAGCGGCTGACCTGCCGCTATGATCATTCTTACGGTGATGGGAATCGCCTGAGGAAAAAAACGATACCTCAATGATGCCTGCAGGTGCCGGCATCATTGAGATATCACTACTGAAATCCCAGGACGTCCATGGACGTCCTAGGATCTGAAGTGGTTAAGGAGCCTCCACCTTCCATATATTCTCTCATTGGTTCCAACACCCCTTGTGATAGCATGGGCTGTGACAGACCACTCTATGGAGAGAGCTGAGATCTATTAGACCCCATATCTCTCCTCTGGCCTCCAAAGAATCTGATTAAAATGGTAGCGGCTTGTTTACATCAGACCAATACTGGCAGTGGCTAAATCCACTTTGCTTCCTGTTTCTGATGTCACACAGTGAGAGGAACAACATCAGTTCCTCTCTCTGTGTCCAGGGAAGCTGATTCTTTAGGTCACATCCTCACTAAGCTCCCTGATGGGATAGGAGAGCCCGGTAAAGGCGGCGGCAGGGAGACCCCCTTCTTGCACTTTTGCACTTAGTTGTATTTTTCTTTCAAACAATGTAGAGGCATGCTGTAAACAAAAGTCAGCTCCAAGAACACATTGTCAGAAACAAGAGAAAGCTGCAACATGAGCATGCAAAAAAAAAAAAAAAAAAAGATCCTGTCCACATAAATAAGAATCAAGAAACCCTGAAAAGAAAACCTCAAAATACCCCTAAAACAAAAGTCAATTTTTCTAAAGTAGGCTTAGCTGCAAAAAAAGCCATTTTTAAAAGGAAATCATGCAGCAAAACGAAAAAAAAAATGTTGTGGGCAGCATAGCAGCTAAAAGTGATTGATGATCTTAAATCATTATCAATTAAATCATCAAATTTTAATAAGCCCACAATAATGAAAACTAAACAAAAGCAGCGCAGTAAGAATTAAAGTACAGTTTCCTATCTCACACTAATTCTTCCCAATGCAGTTTTTCAGATTTCCCTATTCTTTTCTTATAGTAGCTTCCAATACACAGACACTGCGGTTGCTCTGTTCCCCCTCGTTTAGAGTGTGAGGGCTAGCACATAACAAGGCCCTCATCATTGGTCCATCTGAGCCAGCTGACCTAAGTGTAAAAGTCTCTGGTGTGCATTAATGTTACAAAGAATTTGCAAAATTCCCCACAAAAATTGAACATGCTAGGTACACCTCAAGCCCCAGATGAAGCCAAACCCAATCCTCATCCATAATTGACAATAAAGTTCAACAAATTAGGAACATTTATAAAAAATATTTTAAAACACTGAACTTTATATAGGCTGTCTCAACATTTATTAAGACTCTGTCATGTCTTTGTGATAAAATCAATTATCAGAGGGTTTGCAAGGGCTAACATTGTTTTAGATTTAACATATTTTATCTAATATGCTACTAGTACAAACTCTGTTAACATATATATTATTTTATTCATGGGTTTAAAGGTGACTGTAGCTATAGTAGTACTCTGCTAATGTTCAGTATGAGTTCCCTGGCAAAGAGTATGCACTACTTATTCCTAATTGGTTCTTAGTGGTTAGCTGCAATTCAATGCAGTAACTTTGCAATGATATTTTATTACTAATTATATGCAATGTAATTGCTCTGACATTATTGTGCAATAGAGTGGGGAAAATGGATGCAGAGCAGAAGTAGATGATTTCATATTGCATGATAAGTCTATTTTTCTTACAAGGATTCCATAGGGAGATTAGCAAGGGAAAATATAACACAAATTGACAGACTAAATATATAAAATGTGAATTAAAAGTAGGAGATAAATTCCTGAATGAAAAGTAAGAGGTGCATGTATGAATAAGATCCATTTTTTCAGTTTTTATGAGTAAACAAATAACTATTAAACTATGTCATATTCACCTAAAAGCTTCTAATAAAACATACATTTCCTTGAAAGGAATCCAAAGAGAAGAAATCTGTTGACCCTTAAGAAATTGTATTCTAACACTAAAGTTAGTTATTTTCTAATTCTCCTAGAAGCATTCAGAACCTCTGAAATGTATCCAGTATCTTGAAATCAAGCTTTTTGCTGTGTTGTTAAATGAATGAGAAGCGTTCAGATTTCTTGGCTAAACCAACATCCTGATGATACAAATTTAGTATTACGAGGGTTTTCTAAAGATAATTTAGGACGCCATTGGCCATCAATCAATGCATGTATTCATTCCCTCTCCTGAGATCACTATCCTATCCTGATGGAAGATAGTAAAAGGAAATCCATTATGCTGTCCAGAGAGGCTTGCCTGAGTAAGCTTCATCACCATTTAAAAACAATAAGCCCATGCTCAATGACCCGTCCTTTTTCTGTTGATTTTTTTTGAAGGGCAAATCCTTTTACTGCATCAAAGCTGTAGATGAGTATGACATGCTTTCTGTAAACTGGCTTTTGGATTTAGCTGGAATAATAACTTTGCCCAGCCTTTTTAAAGACAGTAAGATTGGTTATGCTTGAACAATCAAGTATACACCACCAGTAGCCCCTTTCACTGTGCCCATGACATCCATCCATATAATGACATGCTTTGAATTGTCACACTGCCCTGTTCCACCCAGAGTTTGAACAGTGTTTGTCTTTGGAACTTTGGTGTTCTTATTACAGTTCATGCAGGACAGTGCAACCACACAGAATAATGGCGGTACACATAACTCAGGATGTGCTTGTATGGAAAATACTCTGTAAAGGCATTTCTGAAGCATGTGCAGTTTTGCAAAGAGCTTTGATGCCCTGAAGACATAAACATTGCCAAGCCCCTGGGCATAGCCCAAACTGAAGCCAAGCAATTATAATGACGATGTAATGGGCATGTGTAGGGGCAAATACAATTTCTGAAAAAGTACACTTATAATTCAAATAGCCTCATATGGCTCCAAACTTTTAGCATCTCCTCTACCACTTGCTAAGGAACCTTACTGAGGATGACACAATCTTGGTTAACAACTGCAAATAGTAGGGTAAATCAGGTTCCCTTGCCCTTTAAACTTTCAAGCCACATTTCAACCTACTTTCTGATCGCTATTAATCCTTTGTATAACGTGACTCATGTTTATGGTTCTAATATATGTCAATGTAACATGCCGTTTACTGAAGGGTGCCTTCTGCCCTTCTCTTGTGCACTTGTATCTGTACACCAACCTTTTATCTCCAATAAAATCTTGTTCAAAAAAAAAAAAGAAAAAACTTTCAAGAAGAGCAATTTCAGGTCTAAAGCATTCTTGGATTATGTCAGTACCACAATTTTCATAAACAAGTTCATGGAATCTAAATATTGGTTTGTAGTTGGGTCATTGGTCTCATTTTAGACTTTGTATTTGTATTTGTAGAAATTATTAACAACTTCAGAGAACCTTTTGGCCTGTGCATCAGTACCATCCATTTGAAACCTATGATTTTTATTGAATTTAGTTTTTATTTACACAAACACATGCATAATTACTTCAGGGATACTAACAATTTAATATTGACCCCCCATACTGTCAGAGTAAAAGCCATCAGTAGTATTCGGACAGCGTAGCAGATATTTTGTTATTCATCGTGTTATTCATCTCACATTTAGCAGAGGTAGTAATACCAATGCTAAATGTTTCACGTCCTGCTGCAACCAGAGGTTCGGCTGCTGTATGTCGAATCTCTGAACAAGCAAAGTCCGGTCCGAACATGGATTTGGATCCAACTTGGAGCTAATTTCTACTGATTAGTTGTAAACAGTGGCCACTATAGGTTGTACTTTGAACATTTAAATGTAAAGTTTTCCTCTGATGCTGTCCTGCAATATGCAAATACTAGTCATTGCTGTGCCTTGTAGGTCCATGTATGGGCAGGCTGATTGTACCCAAGTTGATCCAGCAATTGACTTGGGAACAACCAAGTTGCTAGCTATAGGCTATATTGTGTTCAGCCAGCTGGGAAGGCTCCCTGCTCACCCTCCACCCCCCGACGGCAGAAAACAATAGAACTGCAGGAGGCATTCTCCCATCAGCACTGACTGTGTTGATGGGGGAATCAAGCGGTTTTCTTCCCTTCTTCTTCCCTAGTGGAAGGACAGAAAATCAAATCATCTATAAACTGCCTTAGATGGTTGCCAATCTAATTAGATGCAATAGTCATGTCTCCTGTGTCCTGATGATTTTCCAGATTATATGTTGAAAGACCTGCCCATATTTGCTTAGGTAAGAAAAAAGATTGTTTTGTTAAGAAAGAAAAAAGTAACACTGATACTTCTTCCAACCAGCACTTGGGAGACTGCTGAATTATACAGTTTCCAGGCTTTTAGAAGTGAGTCTATAATTTATGGTGCAGGGTATTCCATGCGTATAACTGAAAAAAAAACATTTTTTTTTACAGAAACACATACTATTAGGCCTGGTATAGTGTCCAAATATGTTTGTTATGTAAACACCAAACTGTCAGTTCAGTTAAGTAAAGTCTTCTGGTGTCTGTGATAGTAATACTATCACTTTGACACACTTTTACAAACCTATAAATAAGCAGATGGTTACCAGTAGTGTTGGGCGAACTGTCGGGACTTTCAACCATTTGTTCGGCCCACCAAGTGCCCCACAATGCACTGCGGGCTGCACAGTGTATTAGAAGCCCTGATTGGCTGAAACAATGAAGAATTTGCCCAATCAGGTTACAGAATACCGTCAGACTGGAGAAAGTAATGATGACTGTGCCCAATCATGGCTCATTGCTCATAGACCCACCCCACTATTAAAAGGATCATTCCCATAGTAGCCATTTGCAGTGTGATATCAGAGTGGAGATAGATAGAACAGGGCTCTGTTGATTGCTACTAGCAATTTAGTGTGCTATAGTGGGCCATTGTGATTCAATTGTGAGTGTAGAGTGTAAGTGTAGTGTGACTATAGTGAGTGTAGTGCACCCATTCATTTTTCCTTTGTGTCAGTTTAGTATTTCAGGGCAAGTTTACTGCAGTATATTGAGGTACATTAATGCACTTTTACTGCAGTATATTGATTTAGGTTAGTGCACTTTTACTGCAGTATATTGAACTGAGTTAGTGCACTTTTACTGCAGTATATTGAAGTGCGTTTGTGCACGTTTACTGCAGTATATTGAACTAGGTTAGTGCACTTTTACTGCAGTATATTGAACTGTATTAGTGAACGTTTACTGCAGTATATTGACGTGCGTTAGTGTATGTTTACTGCAGTATATTGAACTGCGTTAGTGCACATTTACTGCAGTATATTGAAGTGCGTTAGTGCATGTTTGCTGCAGTATATTTGCATGCATTAGTGCATGTTTACCGCAGTATATGAAATTGCGTTAGTGCACGTTTACTGCAGTATATTGAAGTGTGTCAGTGCAGTTTTACGGAAGTATATTGTAGTGTGTCAGTGGAGTGTGTCTGTGTAAGGAGTGCTCAAATTAAAATGCACCAAACATCACTTTTCATTGATTAAAGTGCATCCAAGTACACATTTCCCCTTCTCTATTATATTTTGGTAATAACCCCCCTGTCAGGAAAAGACACTCACCAGCTGGTGGCACTGTGGTTCCCTGATCCATGGGCTGCAGGCCAGTTTCCACCAGCGGATGTCTATCAACAGCCAGAAGCTCACTTAGTCCTCACCTGATGCTCGTTGCAGGAAGGATATTTAAAGCCTGTCGGTCCAATCTGATTGCTTTGGTGTTTGGTCTCCATGTGCCCCTGACCTGTGATCCTGAATCCTGTAGCTGTTCCTGGACCCCTGTCTTACAGCCTGATCCTTTCCCACCTGCTGTCTCTGTCATCTGTTCCCTGTTCCTGCCCTCTCTTGCTCCCTCTGACTGATCTCCTGTGTATGACCCTGGCTCGGCTACGTTTACGGTTTGGCATTTCCTTATCCACTGTATATACTTTGTTTAGGCAGTTGCTCTTTGTGTGTCACTATTTTGTTATTTGGCTATTTTACACTGTTTGGTATATTGGAGGTGCGTTTACATCTTTATCCCCTTATCTTTCAAATAAATTATATTTTTTTACACTACTTGTGTCTGGTATTCTCTGTTGCAGTTCACACATCTCTGGTCACACCAGTTGCTGAAATAACACCAAGGTCAGCCCTGACCAGAAGTGACTGCACATTAAAGACATTTTTGCTCTGCTGTTGTTTGTGGCACAATGCATCCTGTCAGCAACTGGTGTGACCAGAAATGTGTGAACTGCACAAAGAATACCAGACACAACGTAAAGTGAATAAGATGATCTATTAAGAAGATAAGTAAATGGTGATCTAAATGCACATCTAATATAACAAACGGTGTAAACAACCAACACAGGTAAACTGCTTAAACAGGTATAGGGAAATGTCCAAACTGTAAACTTAAGCCAGGCCAGGGTCATGCACGGGAGATCAATCCAAGGGAGCAGGGAGCAGGACAAGACAGGAATGGGAACGAATGCTGGGGAATGCTGGGGAGAGATCAGGCTGAAGACAGGGGTCCAGGAACAGGTACAGGGTTCAGGGCTTCAGGTTACAGGTACAGAGGCACAAGGAGACGAACACCAAGGCACTGAGCATATGGTAGACTGTGTTTATATATTCTTACCGTAACGGGCATCAGGTGGTGACTCATGAGCCTCTGATTACTGGGAGACACCCGCTGGTGGACCCTGGAACTGTGGCCCATGGACCCAGGAGCCATAGTGCCATGAGCAGGTGAGCCTTTTACTGACAACCGCTGGTGAATACTGGAACTGCAGCCCATGGATCCCTGAGCCACAGCGCCACCAGCTGGAGAGACTTTTCCTGACAGTACCCCCCCTCTAAGGAGCGGCCTCAGGACGCTCCATACAGCCGTAGCGGATCTAGTCCATAAGAAAAAGTCCTTTGCTAAATGAGTCCACCGAAGGAGTTCCTTGCAAACTGAAGAAGTCCTGGGTTTCCAGCAAGATGCCCCACTGCCAAGATCCATCAGAAGATAACATGTCCCCTCACCTGCGTCATGCAACTGGCTGAATGTCCCACTGCCGGGGTCAGATGACTGGCTGGGTGTCCTGCTGGCTGGATTCCCTGGGATGTATTACATTCACCACTTTGAGTCCCTCAAAATAGTAGATACCCCAATGCTGGGGTCACATGGGTTACCTTCAAATTTAGCCCTGGGGTCATGTGACAGTAATGGAATACAGACACCGATGTGCTCTGTCATGACTGAATAGCTTACCTGGTCCCCAGGACTTGCACTGCGCATCAAAAGCCCAATAGGCCTCTCCGAGGCACCGGTTACCCAACCTGGGTTCCCTAGTACATCCAGAGCTGTGGCAGGCGCTCCCAGATCATGCCAAGGCACAGATCATACTCCGCCATTCCCTAGGAGCTTACCACGACCAGGGCCATGAAGGCAAATGCAGCCATCAGTCATCAATGTTATGTCTTAACCACCAGGCTCGGGTGCCACACTGCCAGAGGGACTCTACCGGGCAACCGTAAAACCAATCTTAGGCCAAGCAGACAACCCATATAAGGCACATGAAGGGTCAGAGCTTTCCAACCCATTAACAGGTGGACACTCAGTCCTTACACAACCATCCAACTGATCCAGCTGGGCAGCAGGCAGAGGCACATTAGGCTGGACAGCAGGCACCAGATCGTCAGACTGGACAGTGGGCACCGGGTCATCAGACTGGACAGTGGGCACTGGAACATCAGACTGGACAGCGGGCACCGGATCATCAGACTGGACAATGGGCACCGGATCATCAGACTGGAAAGCGGGCACCAGATCATCACACTGGACAGTGGGCTCCGAATCATCGGACTGGACAGCGGGCACCGGATCGTCAGACTGGACAGCGGGTAGCGGATCATCAGACTGGGCAGCGGGCAATGGATCATCAGACTGGTCAGCGGGCAACTGATCATCAGACTGGTCAGCAGACACCAGATCATCACACTGGACAGTGGGCTCCGAATCGTCAGAATGGACAGCGGGCACCGGATCGTCAGACTGGACAGCGGGTACCGGATCATCAGACTGGACAGCGGGCAATGGATCATCAGACTGGTCAGCGGGCAATGGATCATCAGACTGGTCAGCAGACACCGGATCATCAGACTGGACAGCGGGCACAGGATCAGCAGGCTGGACAGCAGGCACAGGATCAGCGGGCTGGACAGCGAGCACAGGATCAGCAGGCTGGACATCGGGCACAGGATCAGCAGGCTGGACAGCGGACGCAGGATCAGCAGGCTGGACAGCGGGCGCAAGATCAGCAGGCTGGACAGCGGGCACAAGATCAGCAGGCTGCACAGTGGGTGCAGGATTAGCAGGCTGGACAGCAGGCACAAGATCAGAAGGCTGGACAGCGGGCACAGGATCAGCAAGCTGGACAGCAGGCACAGGATCGGCAGGATGGACAACAGGCACAGGATCAGCAGGCTGGACAGCGGGCAGAGGCATATCAGACTGGAGCAGATCGGTTGGTGTGGAAGCAGACTGGAACAGATCGGTTGATGTAGAGGCAGATTGAAACAGATTGGCTGGTGTGGAGGCAGACTGGAGCAGATTGGTTGGTGTGGAGGCAGACTGGGGTACATTGGCTGGTGTGGAGGCAGTATTGGATACAGGCTGGATAGTGCAGGTTGGGAAAAACTTCAGTTTCTTCTTAGGTTTTACCACTGGAGTTCTGTAAGTGACTGCAGGGCTGTAAGTAGGGGGTGCAGGTGATGGAAGAGTATGGCTGGAGTATGGTAACAAAGAGGGAGCAGTCAATAAGGGGGATTTTTGTAGAATTGTTGCAGGCAGTGGAGAAGAGGTAGGTGGGTTAAAGGCAGGGTAGGTGCAGCATGTGGAAACGGGGTACTGATATTTGGTAGGTAGCAGCGTATATTGGGCTGTGTTTGCTGTAGTTGAAGGAGAGAAAGAACTTTGAGCAGGTAGGTCTCTGGTGGCAGGAATTGGTTGGTGCAAGCTGACTGGGGCTGAATACAACATATCTGACCACGCCTGTAGCAAAGGTCGAACAAAATTCGGTGTACATACGGTCTGTCCGACAAGAGCCTGCACTGCGTTAATGCACTCCATTAACACCTGTTGAGGGCATGCTGAATAATGCTCAAAGAAATAAGCTGAGTCATCTTCTAATAACCATACCAGCAATTCTACCTGAGCCTTGCTGAAGGGAGGGGATAATTTATCACTGCCCTTAGGAATGCTGGACAAAGCCAACTCTGCACACACCTGAATCAAAGGCTGAACATCGCCAAACAACATACTGCCCTGATCAACTAGGACATAAGCCAGACAAAATACACAATCTCCCCCGGATGTATGTTACTACCAAAACCAAGATGGCTTCCCTGTGCATTCACTTCTGATCAGGACTGGAATTGGTGTTATGTCAGCAACTGGTGTGACCAGAAATGTGTGAACTGCACAGAGAATTCCAGACACAACGTAAAGTGAATAAGATGATTTATTAAGAAGATAAGTAAATGGTGATCTAAACACACATCTAATATAACAAATGGTGTAAACAACAAAATCAACAGAAATAATGAAACTGCTTAAACAGGTATAGGGAAATCAAAAGGGATATTGAGTGAGTGGAGAGCCCAAGTTATGAGCACCGCGTCCAGACGAATATATCTAGGAAGCGAAGGAAAAGGGAAAAGAAACCTCAAAGCGAGGGTCCCAAGGACTTTAAAGGTGCTCCGTAATAATATTTCAACAAACACAATATTGTAAAGTAAAAAATCTAAAACCACTTTATTTAATTACATACATCAATAAAATGAGATATGTTTCTTAAGACGGAAACACATATGCATCAATTCCAATAAGTAATACATATATGGTGTGAAATCATAAAGTGAATCCAAGTGGATCCTACTTAAGGTCAGCTTGAACCCCGCTCGACATGTTTCGCCCTTGGGGGCTTCATCAGGAGACTCAGAGGGGCTGACTGCGATATAAAGAATAATTGTCATTTAACATAACACTGAAAAGTTTACATGTATTTAACCAATATGGTAACATGGAAGATAGATT
>BLSH010181481.1:229867-242027 GCA_018402905.1 Glandirana rugosa
GTATTGACGGGGTGGACACAGTGACGGACGTTTGACGAGGGTGGACACTATTATCGACGTTTGACGGGGTGACACAGGTGGGGCAGTTATGCAGGCAGTGACACAGGTGGGGGCAGTTTGCAGCCATTAACACAGGTGGGGGCAGTTTGCAGGCAGTGACACAGGTGGGGCAGTTATGCAGGCAGTGACACAGGTGGGGGCAGTTTGCAGCTATTATCACAGGTGGGAGCAGTTTGCAGGCAGTGACACAGGTGGGGCAGTTATGCAGCCAGTGACACAGGTGGGGCAGTTATGCAGCCAGTGACACAGGTGGGGCAGTTTGCAGGCAGTGACACAGGTGGGGCAGTTTGCAGCCAGTGACACAGGTGGGCCAGTTTGCAGCCAGTGACACAGGTGGTGTTAGGAAAAGACTGTGCTGAGGATTAATTGCATTTGCTTGTGGATTCCTCTAATTCCTGGAGCAGCAGCAGCCCTTTAAACTTCCTGCTTCCTGTAGCAAATGCTGTCCGTTCTACAGCGTTTAGTGTGAGTTCCTTGCTTCCTGACTATCTGATACCTGTTCCTGTGACCCGGCCTGCTTTGACTCTGCTCTGAACTCTGCCTGCACCGACCCCGGCTTCTACGACCACTCTACTGCCTGCTCCCTTGTACCTTGCTGCCTGAACATTACTGACCCAGCCTGCACCCGACCATCCATCTGCCTGAACCCTTGTACTTCAACGCCCGCCAGTTACCGACCCGGACTGCCTCACGACCCTTCTGCCTGCACGAGCTCCAGCGGACATCTACCTTGCATCAGTGACTCTTCAGCCCTCGTGCCCCCCGTGCTCCTGGGTTCCCTGTCTGCACTACCAGGGACTCACGAACCGGGGCCACAAGAGAGGTACCCCCTGCATAAGCCAGACTCCATCACCAGGTATGTGACAGGTGGGGCAGTTTGCAGCCAGTGACACAGGTGGGGCAGTTTGCAGCCAGTGACACAGGTGGGGCAGTTATGCAGCCAGTGACACAGGTGGGGGCAGTTTGCAGCCAGTGACACAGGTGGGGCAGTTATGCAGCCAGTGACACAGGAGGGGCAGTTATGCAGCCAGTGACACAGGAGGGGCAGTTATGCAGCAAGTAACACAGGAGGGGCAGTTATGCAGCAAGTAACACAGGAGGGGTACATTGCAGAGACACCCACCCCCCCAGGTCGGGACAAGTCCCCATCCAGCAGGCCGGATTAATGCAGAGCTTCGGCATGCGGATGAGCGTGCTGTCTGCAGAGCTTCGGCATGCGGATGAGCGTGCTGTGTCTGCAGAGCTTCGGCATGCGGATGAGCGTGCTGTCCCCCTCGTCGGTCACCGGGCTGTCAGGGTCACTGTGGGATCGGAAGTCACGTCCACTGCCACAGTGACCCGCCCCTGCCATTGCATCCAATCACACTGAGCCAAAGGCTCAGTGCAGCCAATCAGGCTTTGTGTGTGCACCTGTCCAGCGCACACACACAGCTTTTAATGGCTGACCAATAGGCTCACTACTTGGCTGTCATGTGACATCCAAGGAGCCGGAAAAAAAAAAAGTCAATGTACCGACCCCACCTGTAGGGGAGCGGGCTGACTTTTTTTTTTCTTTCTAGCCGGCAGGGAGGCTTGCTTATAGGGAAATCATCCCAGCGAGTCCAACCACTATGACGCCTCTGCAGAATCTGTGAAGAACTTTACCGTGCCATGGTGTACTACACAAAGTTTGCTGGGGTACAACATACTGTAGGTGCACCCCTTCTCCCTGAGCCTCTTCTTCACATCAAGGAAAGAACGCCTGTGCTGTTGAATTTCAGGGGAGAAATCAGGGAAGAGATGAATGGTGGCATTTTCATATTTGAGATCCGGATTATGTCTGTCAGTAGTTAAAAGGTGATCTCTATCACTGTAATTCAGGAACTTTACCAGGAAAGGACGCAATGGAGCCCCGGTCCACTTGGGCCCAGTCGACACATGATGCGCTCTTTCCACAATATAGGCTTGGGAGAGGTGATCCAGTGTGAGGGAGCTGTCCTCTTCAAATGTACCTGGGTGGTCTCCCTCGGCCCCCTCAGGAAGGCCAACCACCCTGATATTGTTCCGGCAAAGCTGGTTCTTGGCATCATCTGAACGATCGGTCAGTGCCCTCACTATGCGCTGCAGATCTGTTATGGCACGGGCTCCCAGTGGTCTATTTTAGCAGAAAACTCAACAGACATGAGAAAAACTACACCATTGTTAAGAAGGAATGTTTAGCCATTAAATAGGCCTTAGATGCCCTGAAATATTATCTATTGGGGAGACCATTCAAATTGGTCACTGGCCATGCCCCTCTTAAAGCGGAGTTCCACCCAGTTAAAGTCGGCAGCTACAAAAAGTGTAGCTGCTGATTTTTAACAATAGGACACTTACAGTTGTGTTCAAAATAATAGCCGTGTGTTTAAAAAAGTGAATAAAGCTCAAAATCCTTCTAATAGCTTTTTTCCATGCACACAAATGCATTGGGAACACTACACATTATATTCCAAATCAAAACATGAAGAAAAATATATCAAATGTGTGTTGTTCCTCTAAAAAAATTGAAGAAAAGTGAATATTAGACTGTTCAAAAAAGTAGCAATGTTTGTATTCTTCTTTACAAACTCAAACATTCTCTATATAAACTGAAAAATGTTTGAAGATTTTGCTTTCCTTTGAATCACTTAACTAATATTTAGTTGTATAACCACTGTTTCTGAGAACTGCTGTACATCTGTGTTGCATGGAGTCAACCAACTTCTGGCACCTGTGAACAGGTATTCCAGCCCAGGATGATTGGACTACATTCCACAGTTCTTCTCTATTTCTTGGTTTTGCCTCAGAAATTGCATTTTTGATGTCACCCCACAAGTTTTCTATTGGATTAAGATCCGGGGATTGGGTTGGCCACTCCATAACGTCAATCCTGTTGGTCTGGAACCAAGATGTTTCACGTTAACTGGTGTGTTTGGGGTCATTGTCTTGTTAGAACACCCATTTCAAAGGCATTTCCTCTTCAGCATAAGGCAGCATGACCTCTTCAAGTATTCTGATGTATTCAAACTGATCCATGATCCCTGGTATGCGATAAATAGGCCCAAAACCGTAGTATGGGAAACATCCCCATATCATGATGCTTGCACCACCATGCTTCACTGTCTTCACAGTGTACTGTGGCTTGAATTCAGTGTTTGGGGGTCGTCTGACAAACTGTCACCGGCCACTAGACCCAAAAACAATAATCTTACTTTCATCAGTCCACAAAATGTTGCACCATTTCTCTTTAGGCCAGTCAATGTGCTCTTTGGCAAATTGTAACCTCTTCAGCACATGTCTTTTTTTCAACAGTGGGACTTTGCGGTGGCTTCTTGCAGATAGCTTGGCTTCACATAGGCGTCTCCTAATTGTAACAGTATTCACAGGTAACTTTAGACCTTCTTTGATCTTCCTGGAGCTGATTGTTGGCTGAGTCCTTGCCATTTTGGCTATTCTTCTATCCATTCAAATGGTAGTTTTTCGCTTTCTTCCACGTCTTTAAGGTTTTGGTTGCTATTTTAAAGCATTTGCGATCATTTTAGCTGAACAGCCTATCATTTTCTGCACTTCTTTATATGTTTTCCCCCTCTGTTCAACTTTTTAATCAAGGTACGCTATTCTTCTGAACAATGTCTGGAACGACCCATTTTCCTCAGAATTTCAGAGAGAAATGCACTGTAACCAGCATGTAAAACATTTGCTTCCTTCCTTCCTTAAATAAGGGCAATAATTGCCACCTGTTTTTCAAACAATGAATGACCTCACTAATTGAACTCCACACTGCTATTATTTTGAACATGCCCCTTTCAATTAGTGATTCAATTACACAGAATTAGCAGCATGCATGTCATGACTGTTGGGTCTGTTGGGTTTCTATTACTCTACTACACCTGCTAGTAAATTATTTGCCATATAGTAGTAGTAATATCATTTCTACCAAAAACAGTGATTGATCAGGTTAGTGATGTCTGACTGCTATTATTTTGAACACAACTGTACCTGTCCCAGGTTCCAGCGATGCGGCCGCCCAAAGGCTCGCTCTTCTCCCCCTCCCTCGGTGGCACCGCCATCACAAGTGTGGGTGCCCAGCTTTGGCTTCAAAGCCAGGCACGCACTGCGCATGCGCGAGTCATGCTGCGCTTTGTAAATGGCCGGCGTATCTTCTGGGACCTGTGACGTGTCCCAGAAGATCGCCGGGTGGGAGGAGGGGAAGGTGAACTTCCTTCCGACTCCGCGGCACCAGGACAGAAAATGCAGCTGGGATCCTGTCAAAACAGGGTCCCAGCTGCCCCCCCCCCCAAAAAAATGACATGACATTTGTGTCGAGGGGCCACTGTCTATGTTTTGTGGGTGTCTGGGAGAAGCCCTGCACCTCTCAGTTAGGAAAAACTGCAATTTTTAGTTAGTGCCTGGATGGCGAAGATTTATTTTCTGCTTTGTTTATTTGATTTCTACATGCAACCTTTTTAACCACTTCAATACTGGGCACTTAAACCCCCTTCCTTCCCGGACCAATTTTCAGCATTCAGCGCTGTTGCAGTTTGAATGACAATTGCGCGGTCATGCAACACTGTACCCATATGAAATTTTTATCATTTTTTTCACCCAAATAGAGCTTTCTTTTGGTGGTATTTAATCACCTCTGGGTTTTTTTTATTTTTTTGCGATATAAATTAAAAAATTCCCAACATTTTCAAAAACAATGCATTTTTCTTTGTTTCTGTTATACAATTTTGCAAATAAGTAATTTCTCTTCATAAATTTTGACCAAAAATGATACTGCTACATTTCTTTGGTAAAAATAACCCAAATTGGGGTTTATTTGGTGTTGGCGGTGATGGCGGACAGACAGATGTTTTGTGCACTGTGACAGATGTGATGGGGACACACAGATGTTTTGGGGACTGTGACAGATGTGACAGGGACAGGCAGATGTTTTGGGGGCTGTGACAGATGTGATGGGGGACATACAGATGTTTTGGGGACTATTTTATGGAGACACTGATGTATATGGGGATAGGGGTATCAGTGGTGCTTGGTGTGGGGGGGTGATCTGTGAGAGCTCTCTGTATAAAATCATTTTCATACAGAGAGCTGTCACATAGCTGCAGCTTCCCCCCTCCTCCCCCCTGCACTGAGCTCTCACTGAGCTCGGCGGGGGGAGAACTGACACAGAGACACGAGTCTCTGTTTACATTGTGATGGCTGTGATTGGACATAGCCATCACATGATTGGGATGGCCAATCATGGCGCCCATATCCCGATCTGTGCTCGGCTGGATCCTGTGATCATAATGATCACAGGATCAAGCCACAGGGGCCGCATAGCCGTGCTGCGAGCACCCGTTCTGAAGGACATACATGAACGTCTAGTCAGAACGGTGAGGCTCCCACCCGGCCATATATATACATTGGCCGGGTGGGAGGTGGTTAAATAAACCTGGCCACAAGCCAGATTTTAAGCAAACCTGCCACTTGGACTGCCTTTTTCCAGGAAAGGTGATCCACATTGAGCTAACCCCCCACAATATATATATATATATATATATATGTATATATATTTAACCACTTCAATACTATGCACGCTGCGCCCAAACAGATTTTTTATCATTTTGTTCCCACAAATAGAGCTTTCTTTCGGTGGTATTTGATCACCTTTTGCGCTACAAATAAAAAAAGACCGAAAATTTTGAAAAAAAAAAATTCTCTATTTTTGTCACAAAACTTTGTAAATAAGTACATTTTCTCCATCACTGGTGGGCACTGAAGAGGCTACACTGACGGGCACTGATGTGGCAGTACTGATTGGCACTGATGAGGCGGCACTGATGAGGTGGCATTAATGATGAGGCACTTATATGCAGCGATGATGAGCACTGTTAGGCGGCACTGATAAGCAGCACTGACGGGTACTGATAGGTGGCACTGATCTACAGCACTGATGGCCACTGATAGGCAGCACTGACGGACACTGCTAAGCGGCACTGATGGGCACTCATAGACAGCACTGATTGGCACTCATAGGCGGCACTGGGCACTGATAGGTGGCACTGATGGGCACTGACAGGTGGGCACTGGTAGGTGGCAATGGTGGGCACTGATATGTGGCACTGGTATGCATTGATATGGGCACTGGTGGGCACTAAAAGGGGCACTGGTGGGCATATACACTGATAGGGGCTCATTCCCTGGTGGTCTAGGGTGGCATCTGAAGGTGGCACTGAGTGCCATCCACACTGGGCACTATGTCACTTACCTGGTGGTCTAGGGGGGTCTCCCTGGTGGTCCAGATCGGCTCCCTGGTGGTCCCTGGTTGGCTCCCTGGTGGTCCTGGGTGGGCACATCCCTGGTGGTCCCTGGGCAGGCTCCCTGGTGGTCTAGGGTGGCGATCCGAGGGAGGGCTGTGCTGATAAATCATCAGCACAAACCCTCCCTGTCAGGGATGCCGCCGATCGGCTCTCCTCTACTCAGGTCTGCAGACCTGAGTAGAGGAAAGCTGATAAACGGCTTTCCTGTGTTACACTGTGACCAGCCGTGGCATCCCTTTAAGGGCAATCTCAGCTTCCTTTTCTTCCATGTCTGACTTCTCAGCAACACATGAAGATTCTTCCTGTATGGATCCTTCTTCTACCTTCAAGGGTATGCAATAAGCTTCCAATCTATCTGTCAGAGTCACCATCCCCCTCTGAAGACTTACGGGCACACTCTCTCTCCATTCCACTAGAGCATAGATGTCATCTTTATCATAGTCTGTTCTCAGATCCACAACATAGGACCTCTGATTTGGGTAGGCCCCTCTCAACATCAGTCGCACATCTTTTTCGGATCACCCCACTCCAGGCAACTTTAGTACGTTGGTCAACTCTAATGGACTCCTTTCCTCTTGAGCCAACTTAGAAGCTGCAGCTGAGTGCATCTGGTTCTTGGGGGGTTATTCAGACCTTTCCACCCACCATAGGGGGAATCCCGGACGAGCACTCAAATGTAGAGCTACCTCCTTGAGGGTTGCTTAAAGAATCAATTCTCCCTTGGATCTCCTCATTCAGAGAGTCCTCAACCACCCCTGACACTCTTGGTTCACTCATATTGCAAGGTTTTTTGAACAATAACTCTATTTTAGTAATGGAGACCACAACACAGGTAGAGTTATAAAGGTTTACTTTAAGTCTTGTTTCTACAAGAAATAACAACCTTAAAACAGCAAGTATCACAATCCTTCACATAGGTAGTCAAAACTGAGGATTCTAGTGAACAAAGAGAGAAAACAATGTGTACACTTTCACCACTTCCTGTATTCTCCAACAATAACAATAGTTGAGAAAAATACTATTCTTCCAAATGAGTTTAAACAATACCTAATGGGTCTTTGGGAAAGAGGTAATTTGGTAGTATCTACTGAAACTGACCAGAGAAATAGTACAATAAATCCCTATTTCAAATAGATGACCCAAAGGGTAAATTGGTACCACTCAATGGATTCTGTTTCAAAGGGTAAACAATATTCTATAATGCACAGACACGCTATATCAATTATCTGTTAAACTATAGCTAAACAAATACACCAGATAATTATAACTTCGGTTTCATTTCTCCTGTTCTAGCTAGAAAGTTCTTAGGAGATTAAGCAATACCAAGCATATATCCCTGAGTATATATCTGGGGAGAAGATGATGTAGCTGCAGCAATCCTGTCTTGCAGAGTGCAAGCAGTCTTCTGCCGGCAATGAGAATTTAATGAGATACCTATGAATACTGTGTCCTTTCAATCACTGAGATGAGGCACAAAGAGGTTAAACTCCACTGCACTAAAGAACTTTGTAATGCATGCTGGCTTCTTTGAATAAACTGGTAACAATGGTAATCCAAGAAGCAATAAAGAGATGTTGCATAGACAGTATAAGTACTCATATGTGTGGGCCTGAGTCTGCTCACCAACACCAAAGGACTGTATGCAGACAAACGATCAGATGATGATGCTGGTAAATGCTGGGACCATTAGTTCACACAGGCCGCTTGTTCCTGGGAGGTAGAAGGCATCCACTGCACCCCTTGCAGCTCTCCTGATTGACAGACACGCCTGTTGCAGCAGCTGTTGTGGCTTCAATCCAAGCAGAGATGAGTTTGGTATGGCTCCGCGGTTCACTCACTGCGATGCGGGAGAGCGATGTAAACACAGCGGTTCCCCGCTCTGTCAGTGGGCATTTAAAAGATCTACTGATCTCTGTCACTGGGATCAGTTAGATCTCTTATGCTCATGGTAGCCCAGCCCCCTCACAGTTAGAACACGCCCAGGGAACACAGTTAACCCCTTCACTGCCCCCTGCAGGTTAACCCCTTCACTGCCAATGACATATATACAGTAATCAGTGGATATTTAAATTTCTGATCACTGTATAAATGTCATTGGCCCCAAAAAAGTGTCAAAAATGTCCAACATGTCCGCCCCAATCAAAGTCCCGATAAAAATCGTAGATCGCCGCCATTAACAGTAAAAAAAAAATTGTAAAAACGCCAGAAATAAATTCTCATGGTTTGTAAACGCACAAACCAATCAATAAATACCGACTGCAATTTTTTTTTTACCAAAAATATGAGGAAGAATATAAATCGGCCAAAATCGATGAATACAATTTTTTTTACATTTTTTTTGGATTTGTATTTCAGCAAAAAGTAAGAAATATTGTTTTTTATTGCAAAATTGTCGCTCTTTTTTTCTTTATAGCGGTGATCAGAAATGATGCAGAGGTGATCAAATACCACCAAAAGAAAGCTCTATTTGTAGGGAAAAAAGGATGCAAATTTCGTTTGGGTGAAACGTTGCATGATCGCGCAATTTTCAGTTAAAACGACGCAGTGCTGAATTGCAAAAAGTGCTCTGGTCCTAACATGGGAAATCCTTCCGGGACTAAAGCGGTTAAGTAACTGTTGTAGTCCATGCCTGTCATATACATTGTACATGCTTATTTGCTAGGAAGGATAGATAGCTTGTGCATGTTGTAGACATATTTTGTGATACTTTGTATACCATGAATTGTTTTCCCTGTGAGTAAGTACAGCATTTTTGTTTATTTAGTGTATTAAACCACAGCGCAAAACAATGACTACTATTTCCACGAGTTCGTCAATCAAAATCACAATTGATAAAAAAATCTGTCACCTACCTGCGACACCCAGAAGAGCTACCTACATTCTGCACCTCACTAGGCATCCCACAGGTCGAGATTGAAAGTTGGTCCTTGGACCCACAAATGCCCTCTAACCCCCAAGAGGAACCAATGGACACCCATAGAAGAGATGCAACTCCAACTCGTAGACGCCGCCGCCGACATTTGAACCCTTCTCCACCACCACCTAACCGTCGCCCACCCAGAGAAGGCAATTTACTTGCCTCTCCAGTGCATAGGAGACCCAGAAGAGACTGACTCCAACCTCACCAGGAGAGGGAAGCATGAAACTAAGCTCTCTCCAAAGAATCTGCATCCTTGTGCACAGCAATCTGCCCATTCCTGCAGCACCTCCAACAGAAAAGACTACATCCTGCCCTTACCCGGATCACTATTACCAGATGTTATGGTAATATATACCCCGTTTTTCCACCTCCACTCTACCATCTTTCTTTTTTTCAGATGGAAAACCTTACACCCAAGACTCTCTATGCAGCTAATTCAACTTCCAGGTTGCAGACCAACCCGAGTTGTACCCCAGCCGTCCAGATATATGAACACAAGACGTTTGAAGATAAACAAGGTCGGGTAAGCTTACTTTATTATGCATACACCTTGCAGAACTATTGGAATTACCCCCCATTCTCTGAGCTTGGCTAGTAAGACTACCACCCTTCTCTCAGGACAATATGAGGGCCGGGTCAGCATAAACCTCGCTCCCCACCAACTAGACGCTAACTCAATCTGTTGACACCTGGTCCCTTGCCTTAGGACAGGTATAGGGCAACAATAATAGTAGCGGTTGGTAAATTAAGGGTCTCCTGCCCACAGGTACTTGCTCACAGACTCCTCACAAACTTTTTGTTCCTCTCGGGATAACTGCCCTGGCCTCCCAGACCCGTAGGCCACTGACTCTTTAATTAGGAGCTAGCGTAAGACCCATGACTACTCCAACCTTGGATCCTTTAACCCTGCAAGGGTTATCCGGTTCCAAGAACACGCACTATTGTACAAGCATCGGACAATCTATCTATCTCTGATGAGTTGAGTGGACTTACAGTGCGCAACACAGTTATGTGGTTGTTAGTTGTCTGTTCATAGTTTCTTTTTGTTTATGACGAGATGGAGGAGAGGGAAAGGAGAAAGGAAAGAAAAGGGGAAGGAAGGGACTCTGTTATTTGTTGTCTTGCTCATAGAACATATGTTAAAGTATAGTCATGGCCTGAATGGCCTCCTCTACCGGTTTACAGGTCTTAGTGCGAACGCCCTTAGGCCACACCGTTCGCAAGGCCCGGCTAAACACCCCGGCGGAGAAGATCAGACTGGTCATTTAGTTGGAGTTATACTCTTACTCACGTCTATCTAGCATGATCCGCACAAACGAGCTAACATTTAATGCTCTGTCATTAGATAGTGTATCACCGTTCTTGTTAATTGTTATGCCAGTCATGGGGAGCGAGGCTGTAACTTGGAGGGAATTTCCCCTCGGGGACAGCCCCCCTCCCCACTCATGGTTTCACATATAAGGAAAGGAAATGCTGAAATATCCTAGACTGACTTGCTTGTCTACTCAGATAATGTGGCAGGACTCTGGACCTCAGTAGTCTATTAATCAAACCTAACCCCCCGGCACATATACTCTGATAAGATATTGCCTTGCATATGCAAGCTTATAGGTCTCTCCCTCTACCCTTTACCATTCCAGTAGCTTTACCCTTACTAACTAAACGGTGGACCGCCTTAACATGCACTGACACCACCATCTTATCACACACGACATATATGATCCCGCCCCCCCCCCATTAGACCATCTGATCCGACACGCACCACTCATATAAATGGGCCAAGGAGTGGCATTGCCAACCTCTCAAGGATAAAACACACACATACTCTAAATTAAACGCCATTAACCTTGCACCTACCACCTCCCTACAATGGCGCAGCCTAACCCCCTGTGCCGAACGGAGGCGACACTTGTAAATCCGGCAGGTTAGCTGGTCTACCTAGCCACCGCCTTTCCAGTTTTACTCACCTCGCAGCCCATAGCTGAAACTACCATTTTGGACCCCTTACATACCTCTCCCCTCTCTTACCTGTTCAACCCACCCTTCCACACAGGGGATAAGGTGTTCCACACCTAACACACTACAACACAAACGTCAGACATTAGACATGCCGCCAACTAATCCCTATAACCCCAAAGCTACATTATAGATAGTCTCTCAACGTCAAAGGTCTAAATATCTCGGAAAAAAGATCGCAACTCATGCTGTATCTTAAAAAAACTAATTCAAACATTATACTACTTCAAGAAACACACTTTAAATCAAATCATATCCCCAAAATGACGAATAAAGACTTCCCTATAGCATTGCACGCAACTAACCCACAGGCCAAAACGAAAGGAGTCTCTATACTAATTTCGAAATGCCTCCCATTTGAGATAACGGACTCCCTTCTGTATGAAAAGGGTCACTATATTTTCATTAAAGGGAAGCTGCTGAACAGGCCCATGACGATTGCGAACATCTACAGCCACAACTTATCCCAACCTAGCTTCTTTCGTGACATAGCATTGCAGCTCTCCTCCTTCCAATCTGGCCTGCTCCTCCTGGGAGGAGACTTTAAAGTCCCATTGAACCCACTAGAAGACACCTCTTCAGGCACTTCCACTCTTACTTTCAAAGCCATTAAACATATCAAGACACAACTAAATGACCTCTCACTGCATGATACATGGAGAACTCTATACCCCTATACTAGAGACTATACCTTTTACTCTGCGCCCCACAACAGATACTCCAGATTGGACTACATCCTCATTTCACAAAAAGACCTCCCCTTTCTCAAAGAAGCCACCATTGAACCCCAATTCCTCTCAGACCATAACCCAATAACAGCAACTCTCACCCTTCCAGATTACGTGAGGTTCAACACAAT
>BLSH010181481.1:250926-277793 GCA_018402905.1 Glandirana rugosa
AATCAATAGGTTCTACAAACCTTGTTGGATGGACGGTTCAAGGAAGTTTTTGAAATACGTTAACATGGATCTTCTTAACTACGATAAAATTTCCGTTTCCTACCAGTGTGATTTATAACTAAACCTAAAGAGAAGAGAAGTAAATGAAAGGTAAAACAATTAACTACTTTTATATGATAACTGTGAAGATAAAGACTTTCGTAAGAAGTAAATGTCGTCATTTATATCGTTCACTTTTTGTTATAAATCTGAAATCTTTCAAGGTTTCTAGGATCGTCTGTAATGGATGTCTATATCGTTTATATAATGTCTACTTATCATCATCAATTAACAAAATGGAAAGTAAATGAAGAGAAGAGAAATCCAAATCAATATTTAGTGTGACCATCCTTTGCCTTTAAAATAGCATCAATTCTTCTAGGTACAATTGCATAAAGTTTTTGAAGGAACTTGGCAGGTAGGTTGTTCCAAACATCTTGGATAACTAACCACAGATCTTCTGTGGATGTAGGCCGCCTCAAATCCTTCTGTCTCTTCATGTAATCCCAGACAGAGTTTTTGATGATGAGATCAGGGCTCTCTGGGGGCCAAACCATCACTTCCAGGACTCCATTTGGTTGATTTACAAAAACTGGAGAGTGCAAAATCTTGTGCAGCTGTACATGGTAGCCAATCATCTTCTAACTTTAGCTTGTTCAATTAAACTGTGACAAAAAAAAACTATAAATAAATTGCTTTCTCTGCAGAGCTTCACCAAATTTTGCACTCTTCAGTTTTGGTAAATCAACCCCCTTGTTCTTCTTTACCCTGAAGATAGTTATTAATGACATTGGCTGCATGTTATGGAGGTAAGCAGGCCCGTCACCTGGTGATGGATTTGTACTTTGCATGAAGAGTGAACAAACAAATATTTGGGGGGCACACCCTAACAATGCATTACATTAAAGATGGTGCTGCTATAAGACCATACAAACAGAACAACATATTACAGCACACGCATGCCAAAATGACATTGAACTCCAGTAAGGGTATTTAAAAGCACCTAAACATATGAAGCAAATATGCAAAAATATGGGGATTTGGTCACACTATATGGCCATACAGTGCTTAAGTCCATTACTGCGTCAAAGTAACCCTTTTTCAGTGGGTCCTACACTAACCATAGAATGAAAGATCCTGTCTCATAAACATAGGAGAAATACACTCCTCTTTATGGGAGAACTAAAGGACTCTTCCTATAACTCAGGTGGACACAGATTGGAGATAATGATGAGGGGATGGGATGTTCCAGCCCAAGGGATATGGTCAGGACCCATATAACAGACAAACAAATACTTGGGGGGCACACCCTAACAATGCATTACATTAAATTATGTGCTGCTATAAGACCATACAAACAAAACAATATATTACAGTGCACACATGCAAAAATGAAATTGAACTCCTGCACTGCTATTTAAAAGCACCTAAACATATATGGGGATTTGGTCACATTTTGACTGGTCATACTATATGGCCATAAAGTGCTTAAACCCAAACAAATACTTGGGGGGCACACCCTAGCAATGCATTACATTAAAGATGGTGCTGCTATAGGACCATACAAACAGAACAACATAGATCAGGTGAACACTGATTATAGGTAATTGGGGGGGGGGGGGGGGAGTGTATTTCTCCCTTGGCTATGAGATAGGATCTTTCATGCTATGGTTAGTGTGGGACCCACTGAAAATGGGGTACTTTGATGCAGTAGTGGGCTTAAGCACTCTATGGCCATATAGTGTGACCAAATCCCCATATTTTTGCATAATTGCTTTATATGTTTAGGTGCTTTTAAATAGCCTTGCAGGAGTTCAGTGTCATTTTTGCATGTATGCTCTGTAATATGTTGTTCTATTTGTTTGTTCTTATAGCAGCTCCATCTTTAATGTAATGCATTTGTAGCCAATGCCCCCTTGGGGGTTGCTGAATGTTGTGGTTCACCTGATCACACTGCCCTCAGTCACACTTCTTCCTCACATCCGGAGTCACAGAACAGGCTGGTACTTTGTTTTTGTGTTTTTATTAGGTCATTGAACTTGGATGGGGTAGGGATGATTATGGGATGCCCAAGGATCAACAGCTCTTAATTGAGACGTCTATATACAACACCGTATTTACACTTCTCCTTCTTCACTGCAGCACTGATGCTTGCTGCATATTTCACTCCTTGCTCCTCTCTCCAGCACTATCACTTTCTGCACAGTACTCCTTGTTTCTCTCTCCTGCACAACCACTTGATTCTGGCCAGTTAGCACATGGTGAGGTCTGCTATAGTTGAGGCAGGACCTCCAGACCGCCCATTACAGGCATGGACTGCTGTCCCCCAAAGTGTAGCAAAGTACAGGTGTGCTAGCTAGTATGATGGACTACAACTCGCAGCCCATTCTCCTCCAGGCCCCGCCTGCCCTTCCAGCTGCAACAGCCTCCTCCAATGCCACAGTGACACTACAGTCCCACACTGGCTTCTGCATCCTTTCCAGACGGTGTCTCACCCCAATCTGCTCTGGCATGCCTCCTCCAGTTCCCCAGGGCATGTGTTGCTCACCGACTCCTGACACTTGTGGTTCCTCCACTGAAGATCTTTCTGATTGTGCTCTCCCCCGCTGTCCTATCTGCTCTGCCTTGTGCCTCCACTCCGGGATATCACTCCTCCCGGCTGCACCCGAGCACTCCAGGCCCAAGGTCACCCCCCGGACTGGGAGCTCCCCCAGGCCGCGACAGCCTCCACGCTACATCATCTTTAGACTTCCACCCGAACTCTCCTCTCAGACTGGGCTGACCCTGGGTATTTGAGGAGGCCTACCCCCTGCCAATCCAGGTTGGGGATTGGTCGGGGTTCCGTAAAAAATACCCCAGCTGGCTACACCCCCCTCCCACCTTTTACATAGTTATGTTGAAAAAAGACACAAGTTCATCTAGTTCAACCAAAAAAATAAAAAATTTAAAAATTATATATAACCACACAATCCCACATACAATCCTTCACCCTTCACCCACAGTTGACACAGAGGAAGGCAAAAAACCCAGCAAAGCGTGATCCAATTTGCTATAGCAGGGGAAAAAATTCCTTCCTTATCCCCTGAGAGGCAATCGGATTCACCCTGGATCAACTGTACCTAAAAATGTTAGCACCCAGTTATATTATTTACATTAAGGAAAGAATTCAGGCCTTTTTTAACCACTTCCGACCTCATGCCGCATATTTACTACTGCAGAGTGGCAGCATCCCACGAATCGTTGTATATAAGAGGCGATTCACGCGTGCACAGCTAGCAGGTGGGAGCGCGCCACCGGCAGCATGCTCTTGTGCCTGCCGCACTCTGCAGGAGAGTGCCTGCGGCTCGGACGGACCCGATGTCTGCAGGCGAGCCGCGATAACCTGCCAGAGAGAACGAACGGGGAACCGCCGATGTAAACCAGGTGGTTCCCCGCTCTGTCAGTGGGCATGTAAGAGATCTAACTGATCCCTGTCACTGGGACTGTCACTGTTATTGGGACTTTGATATTGGGGCGGACATGTCGGACATTTTTGACACTTTTTTGGGACCAATGACATTTATTCAGCGATCAGAAATTTAAATGTCCACTGATTACTGTATAAATGTCATTGGCAGTGAAGGGGTTAACCTGCAGGGGGAGATCTAGGGGTTAACTGTGTTCCCTGGGTGTGTTCTTACTGTGGGGGGGTTGGGCTACCATGGGCATGAGAGATCTAACTGATCCCAGTGACAGGGATCAGTAGATCTCCCATGCCTGCACTGTCAGAATGGGGAACTGCCGTGTTTACATCGGTGGTTCCCCGTTATGTGCCTGTGGCCGCTCATCGCGGCTCGCCGGCGGACATCGGGTCCGCTCGAGCCGCGGGCACACTCCTCAGGAGTGCAGCGGCGCACGCGCGCTCCCCCTAGCAGCTGTTTGCAGATCGCCGCCTTTTTACGCTCGATTTGCGCACAGCAACCTGACTGCCGCTGTGAAAACATGGCGCGTGGTCGGGAAGTGGTTAATCTGCTCTTGTCAGGAAAGGACCGATCTTTGCCTTTCCGCGGTGGTGCGCGCGCCTGTGCGCGTTCGCGCGCGCTCGTGCGCGTTCGCGCGCGCACACGCGTGCGCGCTCATGTGCGCGCGCACGCGCCGGAAACGGCGCCTGGCGGCTCTATTTCAGCCAGCAGAGCCCTGCAGCCGGTGTTGTCCGCTCTACAACGTTCCCTGAACCTGTGATACCCCCGGTGACTACTTTCGTGTGATTTCCTGTTCCTGTGACCCCGGCTTGTTCCCTTGGACCTGTTGATATCTGCCCGCACCTGACTCCGGCTTGTTTACGACCATCCGCTTGCCTGCTCCCACTGTACTTCTGTTGCCAGCACGTTGCCGACCCTGCCTGTACCCGACCATCCGTTTGCCTGATCCCGTTGTACCGCACCGCCTGCCAGTTGCCAACCCGGACTGAACCACTACTCGAGTACTACTACTTGCACGAGCTTCCTGGGACTTCTCCCAACCACCTGAAGTTTGTCCAGCCCTCGTGCCCCCCTGTGCTCCAGAGCTCCCTGTCCACACTACCAGGGGTTCTCGAACCAGGGCCGCAAGAGAGGTTGCCCCCCGCATAAGCCAGACTCTACCACCAGGTACGTGACAGCTCTTCTCGAGAGAGAATAAATTCAGTTCCTCTAATCTTTCCTCATAACTGAGCTCCTCCATGCCTCTTATTAGTTTGGTTGCCCTTCTCTACACTTTCTCCAGTTTCCCGATATCCTTTTTGAGAACTGATGCCCAAAACTGAACTGCATATTCCAGATGAGGTCCTACTAATGATTTGTACAGGGGCAAAATGATGCCTCTATCTCTGGAGTCCATATCTCTCTTAATACAAGAAAGGATTTTGCTTGCTTTGAAAACTGCAGCATGGCATTGCGTGCCATTATTAAGCTTATGATCTACCAAAACCCCCAGATTCTTCTCCACTATGGATTCCCCCAGTTGTACTCCCCCTAGTATGTACATTGCATGCATATTCTTAGCCCCCAAATGCATAACTTTAGATTTATCAATACTAAACCTCATTTGCCACATAGTGGCCCAATTAGACAGTGCATTGAGGTCTGCTTGTAAGTTGGAGACATCCCGTAAGGACGTTATTCTACTGCATAGCTTGATGTCATCTGCAAACACTGAAATGGTACTTTTAATCCCAGACCCTATATCATTTATAAATATATTCAAAAGTAAGGGTCCCAACACTGAACCTTGGGGTACACCACTGATAACCTTAGACCAGAGTAAAAATCATTAACCACTACTCTCTGAATTTGGTCTTTTAGCCAGTTTTTTTATGCATTTACAAACTGATTTTTCCAAGCCTGTAGCCTTTACCTTACACATTAGCCGTGTGTGGGGAACGGTGTCAAGCACTTTTGCAAAATCCAAGTATACCATGTCCACAGCCACCACTCTGTCCAAGGTTTTACTTACCTCCTCATAAAAATAAATCAGGTTTGTTTGACAACTTCTGTCTTTCATGAATCCATGCTGTCTGTTGCTTAAAACATTTTTTCCAACAAGAACTCATCTATGTGGTCTTTTATTAAACTCTGCAGTATCTTCCCAGCTAGAGAAGTTAAACAAACAGGTCTATAGTTACTTGGTAAAGACTTTGATCCCTTTTTAAATATGGGCACCACATTGGCCCTACGCCTATCCAGTGGTACTATTCCAGTCATTAAGGAGTCCCTAAAAATTAGATACAATGGCTTTGAAATGATAGAGCTCAATTCCTTTAGGATCCGTGGATGAATGCCATCTGATCCAGGTGCTTTATCTACCTTTATTCTGTCTAAATACTTCTGGACCATTTCACTTTTGAGCCATTGTGGATCATTTGTGGCTGTGTCACTACCACCCCCATCGTGGACATGAGCTCCCCATGCTCCTTTGTATACACAGAGTTGAAGAATGTATTTAATAAGTTTGCCTTCTCTTTGTCCCCAGTCCCACACTCTAGATTATTTTGTAAAGGGCCTACATGCTCAGACCTGACCTTTTTACTATTAATATAGTTGAAGAATGTTTTGGGGTTTGTCCTACTATCTTTTGCATTCTGTCGTTCATTTTGAATTTTTGCATCCTTGATTTCCTTTTTACATATTCTGTTATATTCTTTGTAACATTTAAAAAATGATGGTGTTCCCTCATTTTTATATTTTTTAAATTCTCTTTTCTTATTAATTATAACTTTTTTAACTTTGGCCGTGAGCCACATAGGTTTAATTTTTAGCCTTTTAAAATTATTGCCCATGGGAATATACTTTACAGTGAGTTTGCATACAGTTTTATTGAAAAATTCTCATTTCTGTTCTGTGTTCATCGATGCCAAAATTCCCTCCCAGTCTAAGTCCTAGAAAGCCGCCCTCATCCTTGTAAAATTTGCCCTCTTAAAATTAAGTGTTTTTATCTTTCCCGTATGTGTTTGTTGCTTGCAGCTTACATTAAATGAAATCATGTTATGATCACTGTTACCCAGGTGTTCTTTTATATGAATATTGGTAATAAGCTCTGCATGGTTTGAGATTACCAGGTCCAGCAAAGCGTCATTCCTAGTTGGGGGGCATGAATAAACTGGACCATAAAATTGTCCTGTAATAGGTTTATAAATTTTTGCCCTTTAACTGTCCCAGCAGTGCCATTACTCCAGTTAATTTTATTTTTTTGCCCTTTAACTGTCCCTGCCCTTGCAGCTCTTTCCATATGTGCAAGGAGCAGAGTCTCCACCTCCTCTTTAACACTGGGAGGTATATAACAAACTCCAATGATAACCTTTGTAGTGTGCACACCCATATGCAGATCTACCCATAATGCTTCAGACTCATCACACTCTCCATCAACTAGGTCCTCATTCACACTTGCTTTGAGATCACTTCTCACATAGAGACAGACACCACCACCCTTCCATTGTACCCTGTGTTTCTGAAAGAGAGCATAGCCAGGAATATTAAAAGACCAATCATGTGAAGAATGAAGCCAAGATTCAGCTATACCAATCAAATCATAGCTCTCCTCATGCACCAGAGCTTCCAACTCACCTATTTTGCTTGGCAGACTCCTGGCATTGGTGAACAACTTTAATTCACTGTCACATTTTGCACATGTATGTTGCATATTTTTAATTTAATACAAACAGTACAATTTCCAATGGTTGATTGTAACATGGGAACCTTCATATCATCTTCCATAGCCCTCCCTCCATCTTTCCCCATTCTACCCACCATAAGGGGCTGACCCCTGTCTGACCTGTCTACCCCATTATAAACGAATGCACCCTCCCCCCACAATCCTAGTTTAGATACTCCCCTGTCTGCTGCATGAGGGCCATTGGAAGGAGCAAGCCACACTTATAGAGATCCTGCATGTGCATCTGTGGCATTTACCCACTTTTTCCCCCGTCACTCAGTGAACGGATGGAACATACAATCTCCACACTAGGCCCTGGTTAACCAGTGGACTATACTAACTGGATACGCCATAGATACTGGCACTCGCTCCAATTCCACACGGTCCCATCACCTATTTTTTGACCCTCCAAATGTCCTCACTGCATTCATATATAACATAGACGGCACGGGCTGACCCATACAGCTGGGCAGCCTATCCTTAGTAGGCCTTCCCACTTGGGGGCCGATCTAGTCTTGGGCGTGGTGCCCCCCCTGCCCTTCCTTTCTGGGTGGGAGCATTGGGACCAGTCCTCGCCATCCACCTCTATGGACTTTCCGATACCAGTGGCAGCAGCATCCTTCCTTCCTGGTTTTAATCTGCATTAGTCCTAAATTAGAACCTACATTTATGCTATATACATGCCTGAACGACATTTATGAGTAATACCACCACTTTCCCCTGATGAAGAGGAACAACGTACGATCTTGAAACGCGTTGGGTTTCAATTACACAACAGTGCAGTAAATAAGTGGTTCTGCTATACGTACTATTGCATTTTATCATTATTTTTGTACATAGGCTTTTGTGTACCCCATCCCACCCCCCCTTTTCCTCTTTGATTTTGATTGTAATTTTTGTAATAAAATATGATTTTTTTACATTACTCTGTACCTATTTTTGAGTGGAGTCTATGCCCTTTAAAGTCCCACCAGCGGGTCTTGGTTTTCTAACTCAATCCTAGTTTAGATACTCCTCCAGCTTTCCCCTAAACTTCTCCCCCAGCACAACAGACCCCCTTCCATTTAGGTGCAAACCATCTTTAGCATATAGGTTGCACCCCAATGAAAGTCAACCCAGTGCTCTAAAAACCCAAAGCCCTCCTCCTTACACCAGGTCTTTAGCCATGCATTCAGGGCTCTAGTCTCCCCCTGCCGTTCCTGTGTTGCGTATGGCACAGGCAATATTTCAGAGAATATTGCCTTGGAGGTCCTTCCCTTCAACTTGCAACCTAATTCTTTAAATTGGTTCTTAAGGAGCCTCCACCTTCCATATATTCTGTCATTGGTTCCAACGTGGACCAAGACAGCTGGGTTAATGCCCAGCCCCACCCAGTAATTTATCAACCCAGTCCACCACATGCCGAACCCTGGCACCAGGGAGACAGCAAAACATTTGGTCGAGGGGACCCTGGCGAAAATGTATTTTATCAGTCCTTCTAATTATAGAATCCCCATTTACCAATAACTGTCTAGGCCTTCCTGCACTACCCATACAACCCCTACTAGATGGGCTGCTCTCCTGGCTGTTAGGGGGAGCAGTGACATCTAGGGCTGCCACCTCAGAGTTTGCCACCCCCATATCTTCACTCAACTTGGCAAATCTGTTAGAGTGCTCAAACCCATGGCTGGCCTTCCTTTTTTGTGAGCTCCTACCACTCCCTCTAACTGTATTAAGCCATCTACCTACCTTATAATCCTGACTTACCCCTCCACCCTCCCCATTAACCCAACTAGCCCCCTGCTCAGTGAGCAGAGGACCCCTTTCAAGGTTGACAGTTCTGCCCAGCGTTGCAATTTGCTCCTCCAGATCTCTAATGTGAGCTTCCAGAAGGTCAACCTGCTCATATCTGTCGCAGCGGTATCCATCCTGGAGCTGTTGCTCCGTAGTTGCATACATACGACACACTGTGCACTGTACAAAACCTTCAATCTTGCTAGCACACATTTTCCCAGTTACAACAACACTAATAACAGTAAATTTCAGATGCTACTTACAGGTTTGAAGACTCCTGTTATAATCTCCTGTTTTAAACTCTGTTTTTTACCTCACCACTTAGTCATGGTCCACTTGCTCAGAGGTCCAGCAAGCAAAGAGGTAGCTAGCTCAAGGATGAGCAAGCTCAGTAATGAGTTCTACAGAGAGTTTTATAGGAATTGGATCACCTTTTCAGAAAACACCAGAAACTTCTGGAAAGAAGTGGAAGGTCCTGATGACACCACCTGTGAATCACCCAGCCCTACCCTGAGCCACTCCCAGCCCAGAATCAAAACAATCAGGCCTGCTTTCAGCCAGACCTGACTATATTTGCCTCACCTACACAAAAATCTCACACTAAGCACCTACCTAAAGCAGAGGGTGCTGCGCATTGTTAGGGTGTGCCCACCCAAGCTATAGGAGGAGTCCTTTAGTTCTCCCATAAAGAGGAGTGTATTTCTCCCCTGGTTATGAGACAGGATCTTTCATTCTATGGTTAGTGTAGGACCAACTTAAAATGGAGTACTTTGACGCAGTAGTGGGCTTAAGCACTCTATGGCCATATAGTGTGACCAAATCCCCATATTGTCAAGCACCAGGTGGTGAAGTCTGACTTATGCAGGAAGCAACCTCTCTTACGACCCTGATTCGAGAACCCCTGGTAGAGCTGACAGGTGGTTTGGGAGTGCAGGATGGCACGAGGGCTGGACTGGATCACTGATGGGAGCATGAGAGGTCCTTCCGAGGTTTGTGCAGATTGGTAGAGTGGTGGTAAAAGCTGGGTCGGCAACTGACTGGCAATGCGGTACAGGAGGAGCAGGCAGGTGAGTAGTAAGGTTCAAGCAGGATCATCAACAGGCTGGCAGCAGAAAGTACAAGGGAGCAGGCAGAAGAAAGGTCATGGGTAAGCTGGGGGTCAGTGCAGGAGGAGATCAGAGCAAGGTCAGGGCAGGCCGGGTCACAGGAAACAGGAACACAGATAATCAGATAGGTCAGGTACATAGAAACGCTGTAGAAAGGACAGCACCAGCTGCATGGTGCTGCCTGTTTAACCACTTCAGCCCCGGAAGGATTTCACACTTTAGGACCGGAGCCCTTTTTGCGATTCGGCGCTGCGTCGTTTTAACTGACAATTGCGCGGTCATGCGACGTTGTACCCAAACGAAATTTGCGTCCTTTTTTTCCCACAAACAGAGCTTTCTTTTAGTGGTATTTGATCATCGCTGCGTCATTTCTGATCGCCGCTATAAACAAAAGAAGAGCAACAATTTTGCAAAAAAAAAACAAATTTCTTACTTTTTGCTAAAATACAAATCCCAAAAAAAAATACAAAAAAACATTTTTTTTCACCGTTTTTGGCCGATTTATATTCTTCCTCATATTTGCGATAAAAAAAATAGCAATCAGCGTTTATTGATTGGTTTGCGCAAAAGTGGCTGTGTTTACGGATGATGAGAATTCATTTTTGGGGTTTTTATTTATTTATTTTTTTTTTATTAGTAATGGCGGCGATCTGCGATTTTTAGCGGTACTGCGATATTGGGTCGGACATGTCAGACCATTTTGACACTTTTTTGGGACCATTGGCATTTATACAGCGATCAGTGCTATAAAAATGCACTGATTACTGTGTAAATGCCATTGGCAGTGAAGGGGTTAACCTGCAGGGGGCACTCTAAGGGTTAACAGTGTTCCCTGGGCGTGTTCTAACTGTGGGGGGACTGCCCTAGCAGGGGAAGGGGAGCGATCACAGCTTCCGTGTAGAGGAAGGCTGTGATCACAGCCCTTCCCCCTTCACAGAATGGAGGTCCGTGTTTACATACACGGACCTCCGTTCTTTCACTCCGGGTCGGGCATCGCGGGTAGCTGGCGGCGATCGAGGCCGCCGCACCCGCTCCCTGGCCCTCCCCGAACACAGTGAGCGATCTCGCAGCCGCCGTCAGATGACGGCGATTTGCGATATCGCACCACTTTGTCGCCGTCAACCTGCGGTTGGCGGTCGGCAAGTGGTTAAATAGCCTGTTTGGCGCCAGTGGTGCTACGCACACGCGTGCGCACCTGCCACATGTGTGTGTGTGCTCCCACAGGCCCCTGCGCAGAGGAAGGGGCATTCCAGCCCGACTTCCAGATGGGGTTTCTTGACACATGTTTTTGCATTTGCTTTATATTTGTAGGTGCTTTTAAATAGCCTTACAGGAGTTCAATGTCATTTTGGCATGTGTGCACTGTAATATGTTGTTCTGTTTTGCATGAAGAGTGGAGACACGGGGTGCTCTGGAGCTATAGGAATATTCTCACATAAATATTCCTCACTGATTATTTATTATATTCATTTAATTTTTACGTTTCAAATTATTTTATTAATTTATTTTTTAGATTATTAGATGTGTATGGTAGCACATAGGTTTTATGAGACTTTGGACTACTTATTAACCACTTGCCGACAGTATTGCATGTATATACGGTGGCAAGTTGGCTCAGCTGCACAGATCGGTGTCTATAAATGGCGCTCCCTGAGTGGGGCCACGGGTCACCAGCGAGCCGCGATCGCCTACTACAGAGGAAGAACGGGGAACTGGCGATGTAAACACGGCGGTTCCCCGTTCTGACAGGCGGCATTACAGACCTCTACTGACCCCTGTGATTGAGATCAGTTAGACCTGTCATGCCCCTGCCAGCCCAGCCCCCATACAGTTAGAACACACACAGGGAACACAGTTAACGCCTTAATCGCCCCCTACAGGTTAACCCTTTACCTTCCAGTGACATTTATACAGTAATCAGTGGCATTTTTTAGATCTGATCGCTGTAAAAATGTCAATGGTGCCAAAAAAGTGTCAAAAATGTCAGATCTGTCCGCTGTAATCCTGATAAAAATTGCCACCATTACTAGTATAAAAAAAAAAATAGTAAAAACGCCATAAATTAATTCTCATAGTTTGTAAACGCGGAAACTTTTGCGCAAACCAATCAATATACGCCTATTACGATTTTATTTACCAAAAATATGTAGAAGAATATATATCGGCCTAAACTGATGAATAAATTCATTTTTTTAAATGTTTTTTTTTAGATATGTATTATAGCAAAAAAGTAAAAAATACTGCTTTTTCAAAATTGTCGCTCTTTTTTTGTTTATAGCACAAAAAATAAAAACCGCAGAGGTGATCAAATACCACCAAAAGAAAGCTCTATTTGGGGGCGGGGCCTAGCTCGAGCAGCAGGAGGACGCGATTCTGAAGAGCTCCGACAACTGGGAAAATAATCCTTCAGAATCCGTGCTCCACGGGGCTGGAAGAGAGGTAAAAACACCTCATCCACACAGCACGGGTCCCGCACTGCAGACCCATATATTTTTTAGGCCAAAATTCCACCATCACCCGCGGCGGCGGAGGCCGCAACTCAAACCCCGGCCTAAATTTGCGAATCGCGCCCCCCGACCTTACATCAGAAACGGAGCCGCAACCCGAGGAACCATACCACCATCTGGATGGGTAAGGCTCAATACCACCCCTGTTTGGCATCCCACAATCCCTGCTATGGCTCTGCCCCTATACCGAGCAGTGGAGGTGCCGCTGAAGAGACTAATCTCGGCCGGCACAGTCTAGGCCACAAAGTCTGGTCACCGGGCTCCTTTCCTGCCTTCCCACCCGGCTGCCTGGACATCCAACCCAAAGAAGCCCAGGATAGACTTCTCTGCAAACTAGATCCCCCCAGGGTGCCCTACAGTCCCGCTGTCCAAGAGCCGAGGCAGGCGGGGGCGCCGGTGGCTACGCGAGTCCGGGGCTTCATTGCGGCCTCCGGAGGCCGCCATCTTGATACACCCCTCACCTGAATCCGAGGCCTAGGTGCTTTTCTCTCAAGGGTGTTCACTGTAAGAATACAAGCTGATGCCCAGACAATCCTCCTAAGACTCCCTGGTCCTGTTACTATTAAGGGCGAGTGGAAAAGCTTTATTTTGGTGGCCATATTGGTACACCTTTATCACCTCCTGAGGCCTCCCTGCCGCGGCTCACCCTCTTTTTGCAGTACTATAACTACCCTGTGGGGCAAATGCACAAAGATGGACTTGTGGTAAACCTATAAGATGGCTGACATATGAATATGTGACCCCGATCCCCATCTCTTCCTCTCCATCCCCTGCTCCACAACAAGCGTATCTTTAGCAACAAGGGTCCCAACATTTTTGATCCTAGCAGTCCGCACAGCATATGGGCAAGATAGGATTCCAGAAACATTTCTATAGAGGGTTCAACCCAACACCACAGCCCCAGACTTTACACTCTATGGAACGTTACTTGCTTAGGCCGCAGTCTCCAGCCTTGAGTAGCACGGCCGAACCGCCGGACCCCGCTGACCTCCTCGCTACAGCAGAAGGCATGTCGCAATTAACCCAAACCCCTCCACCTCCTGTACCCGCCGCAATGATTACAGTAGGGGTTCTGGACTTAAAACTTCAGACCCTATTACAGGATTTGACACATAACATTGCTAAAGAAGTTGGGAAAATTGCCCAGGAGCTCAGAGGGGAGATTGACAAACTAGGGGAGCGTACTGACACCCTGGAAAACAAATTTGACAAATTGGTGCAATATGTGCATGTTTTAGAAGAAGACAATGCTGCCCTCAAACACACAGTCTCTCAGCTTCAGCTCTAACAAGAAGACCTGGAGAATAGGGAACGTTGACAAAATCTGAGGATCCGCGGAGTCCCTGAGACGGTCAGCGACAAAGAGATCCGCCCGTTCCTTTTGGGTTTATTCGTCGCCTTGGCTCCTCATATTCCGGACATAGACTGGTGATTAGACAGAGCCCACAGGTCATTGGCACCTAAACCGCCTCCTAATGCCAACCCAAGAGACATAATAGTACGCTTCCACTTCTACAAAAGCAAAGAGGCTCTGACTGTGGCTACACGCAATATATCATACATAGATTACAAAGGGAACAAAATCCAAATCTTCAGTGACCTTTCACCCATCACTCTGGCTAAAAGACGCAACCTACGCCTGATCACTATGCATCTACAAAAATTTCAGGTGGCATACTGTTGGGGCTTTCCCTTCCGTTTATCGGCCTCTAAAGATGGTGTTCAATAGATCTTCCTGAAAGTGAATCCTTCATGCGCAACTTAGGCCTCCCACCTATACCAGAAGAAGAGCTCCAGCTTCCCCCCATGATCACAAGATCCCTCTTGACTCCTGCCAAGATCTGGACACCAATGCGTCAGAGAACACGAAAACCCTCTTCTACTCCCCAGTGGTCTGCCCCCTCGAGATCTCCTACTTGAGACTTGGACCCTCCTTGAGATGATCTTGTTGTTTCCCACGGACGACTGAGTTTAAGTCTGTCTGTGATTTGGGCCCAAATTCTGAGTTTTCACAGTTCCCCAGATTTCATTGTCCTATCAAAGGATCATTTTCTTTTTTTCTGTTCTCAAATGTTAGGTATGAACTGTTTTTTGTATTTCTCAGAAGAGACGGGACCATATTTTCCACTTTGTGGTTGCTCTTTTTGGCTCTGACCATACGTCAGGCCAGGCACCCCTTCATGTCCAGAGGCGGCTGCCCTGGACTCCTGAGGTTTTTTTTTCACCTCAGGCCTCTCAAAAATGTTTTGTGTTTTATTATGTTCTTTTGTTTTTTGTTTTTTTTTTCTCTTTTCATCAACAGACTCTTCTCCAACTATTTTCCATGTACGCTATGGAACCAACATGCAACAAGACACTGAACTGTCCCCCACCAGGTATTCTACCACTGTGTTCAAGATCTGTACACCAAGGTCTCTTATATTTTTTCTTATCAAGGTATTGATTGAAAGGTTTAATCCTACAACATTATGGCTTTAAAAATATATTCTTGTAATGTAAAGGGTCTGAATTCAATACAAAAAGGATGGCTGGCCTTGAAGGAATCCAGAACCTCAGGGGCCGACGTGATCCTGGTTCAGGAGACTCATTTCAAATCTGGTAGTTCCTTTAAATTTGCCTCCAAACATTTCCCCATAACTTTTGTAGCCTCCGATCCCTCAGGGAAAGCTGTAGTTGCTATCTTAATTAAACGCTCTTGTAATATACACATAACATCCTCATTCTTGGACCCTCAGGTCGCTTCATTCTCCTGAACTGTGATCACTTACGCACATCTTTTACCCTAGCAAACGTGTATGCTCCTAATGTGGGTCAAATTGGATTCCTTACAAAGGTTTTTGAAAAAACACGATCCTATTCCCAACCCTTTACAATTATAGGAGGGGATTTCAATCTCTGCATGTCATCAAATAGAGATACATACACACTTTTCCAACCCACCCCACCATTGCATGCTCAGAAAATGTCCACAGCCTTCCGCAAATTGGTTATATCCTACAACCTTTATGACACATGGAGGGTACGACACCCTACCCTCAAACAATATATGTTTTATTCCCCCCAGCATAAATTATACTGCAGACTTGATCTTTTTTTGTCACAGCACCAGTGCTCCTGAGTGTAGTTTCCTCAGAGGTAAATCCCATTACATGGTCTGACCATGCCCCTATTGTCCTAGACCTGGCCATGTCTGTCTCAACACCATTGGTGTCTGAATGAGACATTTTTGTGAACACCCAACATTAAAAGAGACCTACAGGACAAACTTTCAGATTTTTTTCAAATGAATGCAGGCTCAGTGGCGAAGGTTTCCACTTTATGGGGAGCTCATAAAGCTTATTTTAGGGGGAATGCATCTCTACAGGCTCACGCCTGAAACGAGACTCCAACAAATTAAAAGAAGAGCTCTTGGTCCAGTTGCGTGCCACTGAAAAGAAACGACTACAAGCTCCCACTGTAGATCGCTTGAGAACTGTGGTGGTGGTGCACAACCGTATCAAATCTCTGGCCATGAGCAACACGTACAAATCACTTCTTTGGTCTAGACAGAGGTTTTATGAGTATGCTAACAAGCCACATAAGATGTTGGTCAATAGGTTAAAACCGAGATCATTCATGTCAATACCTGACCATCTACTACAGTCAGATGGTACTCCCACCCATTGCCCCCGCACTATGTCTCAGGTCTTTGGCAGGTATTATGAGAACCTGTACAACTGTCTCAGCACTGACCCGAACTCTAAGTTTACCCAAGAGAAGTTCGAAGCTTTCATAAACACCTTACAGTTGCCCAGAAACTACCCTGTAACAAAATGCACAGATCAATGCGCCTATTACATCTGAGGAATTAGCGGAGGTTATAAGTCATTTGCCATCACATAAAGCTCCAGGCCCAGATGGTCTCCCGTACTCCTATTATAAAACATTCCTACCAGTTTTAAACCCTCACATGTTACAACTATTTACTTCTTTGCAAAACAATACACTTCCACATAGTCAATTTTTATCCGCATTCATAATGGTAATACCGAAGCCAGGAAAAGATTCTGCTTCCCTGGAAAACTATCGACCGATTGCCCTTCTGAATTCGGACTATAAAATATTCACAAAAATACTGGCAAATAGACTATCTTTAATACTGACATTTTTGATACATAAAGATCAAGTGGGTTTCGTCCCGGCCAGGCACGCAGGCGAAAATACAAGAAGGACCATAGACTTTATTGACCTACTGACCAAGACTAAACACTCTGCCATTGTTCTGAGTCTCGATGCCCAGAAGGGTTTTGATCGCTTGAGTTGGCCCTATATGTTCGCAGTATTACATCATTATGGTTTCTCAGGCTCCTTCATTGGGGCACTGCGAGCACTATACTCAAAACCCACCTCTCAAGTCCAGCTGTCCTCCTACTTGTCGCGGTCATTCTCCCTAAGTAACGGCACTAGACAGGGTTGCCCCCTGTCACCTCTTCTTTTAATTCTCAGCCTGGAGCCCTTGGCCGTAGCCATAAGGGGCCAGGCGGATATTCGGGGAGTGCGGCTGCGACAAGGGGAATATAAACTATCCTTATTCGCGGATGATATTTTACTGACCCTTACCCATCCCCACACATCCCTCCCCTCCTTGCACACTTTTGACGACTTTCAGCTCAATCTCGGGATTTAAGATTAACTCTTCCAAAACTGAAGCCTTACCCATTAATATACCATTGACACAACTGACCTCCTTACAGACAACATTTCAATATCACTGGTGCACCCAATCACTTAAATACATAGGTATACGTCTTACCCCTTCCTACTCTGCGATTTACCAGGCAAACTTCCCACCCCTATTTGCTGAGCTTGATCGTTTAAGGCAACAACGATTCTCCCTTCCGCTCTCCCTTCTAGGCAGAGTCAATGTTCTTAAAATGTCAATCCTCCCAAAATGATTGTACGTATTTGAAACTCTTCCTGTTCCCATTCCACTGGCAAAGCTGAAACTACTCCAGAGGAAATGTTTATGTTTTATATGGAATAATGCCTCCCACCGGATTGCAGGCTCAGTAGTTACGGCCCTTAAAAACAGGGGAGGTCTGGGAGCACCAGATCTAATAAAATACTATTACGCCACACACTTACGCACCTTAACCTCTTGCACATCTATAATGGCTCCAAATAGGTGGGCTGAGATAGAATTGAGCATCACTAAGGCTGTACATCTATGTTATATGCTTTGGCCTTCTTCAGGTGAACATACCCCCCAGCTGAAATCCCTATATCTAGGCCGCATGCTTTTTACCTTATCTATCTGGAGGAAATGTTTAGGGAAATTCTCTCTCTCATTCCCACATCCTCCTCTTGCGAACGTACTCTTCAACCCAGATATCCCAGACAGTCTATCCTATGATCGAATGTTACCATGGACTAAAGCAGGGATATTTCAATTATGCCATCTAGTAAACCCGGTGACATATAAAATCCTTTCTTTCCCAGACCTACAATCTAAACATGAGCTTTCCGATAAGCTCCGTTACTCCTATCTACAATTTAAACATTTTTTCTCTAACATATCCAAGACCCTTTAATTGGATAGACCCACTGACTTTGAGGTACTTTGCGCTAAAGGCCCTTATGAACCTCGGCAGATTTCCACTATCTATAAAATTCTCCATGAGGCTATCTGATGTCAGCCACAATTATATGAGGAAGTGGGCCACAAATTTGAATCGACCTATCTCCTTGATAGATTGAGGGAAAATATGGGAATCAACCTCTAAAGTCTCCAGATGTGTAATACAAAAAGAAACAGCGGTTAAGATTCTTTTATTCTGGTATAGAACCCCAGACATCCTTCACGCACACCATCCACAGACTTCCAATCAATGTTGGAGATGTAATAAAGGCGTAGGCACTCACCTACATATCTTCTGGGACTGCCCATCTATCCAGCCATTCTGGATTCAGATCCAAAATTGTGCTACAAACACTACTTGGCATTCCGGTTCCACTCAATCCCCTACATTACTTCCTGGGACTCCCAATCCCAGGTATTTCGAAAACCGGGAAAAGGCTAGCATCCTTTGTCCTCTTAGCAGCGAAACAGGTCATCCCTAGGTGTTGGCTTTCTACCTCCCCCCCCCCCCCTACTCTCTCACAGGTTCTCTCTACGTTGGCAGATATAAGAAAAATGGAACATATGACCACGATGGTAGACGACTCTGTGCCACATTTCTCTAGGGTTTGGGAGGTGTGGGATGCCTCCCAATATTCCTCGGAGCAACCTCACACACCATCTTAAGAACACGTTACTTATAGGAAATAATATCTATTGAGTGGCTTTAAGTTCATGCTATGATACCTGACACTGACCCCAGTTCTCTGTCTTCTCATTGTGCAGATCTTGATGTCCATAGTGTTATTACTTCTCACATTTTTCTCACATATAGTCAAATATATGTTTACAGTTTTTCTTTTCTTTTTCTCTTTTTTTTTCCTGTTCATGTGTTGGGTATACTGAGCTTACAGAGCTGGGGCCCGACATTAACGTGGCCATCCTACGGTACTACTTCTGTATACACGCTTCTGTATTCCCAGGTCACTTGGAAATAAAAATGTTATACCATCATTATTGTATGATTAATATGTATGATTCCCTGTACTGTACAACTTTGTTATAAATAAACAATTAAAAAAAAAAAAAAAGAAAGCTCTATTTGTGGGAAAAAAAGGACGTCAATTTTGTTTGGGTACAACTTTGCACGACCGAGCAATTGTCAGTTAAAGTGACGCAGTGCCGAATTGCAAAAAGTGCTCTGGTCAGGAAAGGTGGCAAATCCTTCCGGGGCTGAAGTGTTTAACGATGTGCTTTAGTGTTGCACTACGCCATTGATCCTGACCAAATTTCTGACTCCATTTGCAGTAATGCAGCCCCAAACATGCAAGGAACCTTCACAGTTTCACCGCTGCCTGCAGATACTCATTATTGTACCTCTCTCCAGCCCTTCAGCAAACAAGCAGCCTCCTGCTACAGTTTGTGTTTACAACGTCTATCTGAAGACGAAACGTGCGTCAGGGTGGACGCACTCACGTCGCCACCTTCGGGTTTACCCATTGCTAGCTGGCCAGTCGCTTTTATGCTGTCTTTGAGCTTTGTTAATGTAAGTGCATGACCTTCATTTTTAATAAATAGAGGTGTTACAGTATTACACTATCTAAGCTCTTTATTTCGTGGTGGATATGGACCTAACGTGGAAACGGACTTGGATTGTGTTATTTCTGAATACGGACATCACAGTGGAGAGGAATCTCTTAATTCCCTAAGGGGACCCTAACTGGGTGAAAAGCCTAGGTACTTTTCCTACTTATGTCTGGTGAGCGCATTCAGTATTTGGTGACAGATTCCCACAAAACAATCTGCTACCTTCACACAACGGGTGCCCCGCTCCCCTTCCCCTTACTTTAAAATGTGCTGATTTGTTTATGTGAGCATTCATCATTAAAAAGGATATATATGCTGGACTTGTTTGAAGATCTACACCTTCATTTTTTTAGTTCTCAACGGGGAATGTTTTTTATGTTTATTCCTTAACATCTTACTGTACAGGACTCTTGGTATAGGGGGCATCTACCCACATTCTTCATTATATGGACTTATATATTAAAAAGGTTTAAATTTACATCATACATTGTATGGGAAATATATGCATTCAATTTGTGCTGTTTTGGATGTAACTTTTCCAGTTGTGTAGTCTCTGGTTTAGCGCAGCTCATTTTATTTTAAGAGCCTCCTGCTACAGCCAACTACTTCCTCAAGAGCTGGTTCTGACAAGCTTAGATTGTGTAGTGCCCACTTTAGTAGGTAGGTGTTAGTGTGAGATTTTTTCTAGGTGAGGCAAATTTAGTCAGGCCTGACTAGGTGCAGGCCTGATTGTTTTGATTCTGGGCTGGGTGTGGCTCAGGGTAGGGCTGGGTGATTCACAGGTGTGTCATCAGGACCTCCCACTTCTTTCCAGAAGTTTCTGGTGTTTTCTGGAAAGAGAGGTGGGAGGGGAGGTGTAGCAATCTGGGGCATTCTAAGGAGCCCTGACCTATCCCCAACATGGTCATGCCGGAGCAGATTGGGGTGAGAGACAGTCTGGGAAAGATGCAGAATCCAGTGTGGGACTTTGGTGCTGCTGTGGCAGTCGAGGAGGCCATTGCAGCTGGAAGAGCTGGCAGGGCCTGGAAGAGGATGGGCTGGGAGTTATAGTCCATCACACTAGCTAGCACATTGTACTTTGCTACACTTTGGGGGCCAACGGTCCCTGCCTGTAAGGGGTGGGCTGGAGGTCCTTCTTCAACTACAGCAGGCCTCACCATGTGCTAGCTAGGCCTGAACTAAGTGACAGTGCAGGAGTGAGGAACAAGGAGTAGAACGTGCAGCAAGTGAAGTGCTGGAGTGAAGAAGGAGAAGTGTATATACGGAGTTGTATATAGAGGTCCCTGTGTAAAGAACTGTTTGATCCCTGGGAATCCCATAATCATCCCTACCCCATCCAAGTTCAAATCCCCTAATAAAACACAAAGACAAAGCACCAACCTGTTCTGTGACTCCAGGTGTGAGGAAAATGAAAATGCGTGACTGAGGGCAGTGTGATCAGGTGAACCACAATTTTCAGCAACCCCCAAGGGGGCATGGGCTACAATTGTTTTAAAAAAGGCCTGGATTCTTTCCTAAATGCACAAAATATAACTGGATACTAATATTTATAGGGAAAGTTGATCCGCAGAATATTTTTTGCCTCTTGTGGGATCAGGAAGCAAATTGGATCATGCTTTACTGGGTTTTTTGCCTTCCTCTGGATCAACTGTTCATATAAAAATGACCAGCATCAGAGGAAGAAAAATATGCCTTGCATCAATGAGAGGAAAACATGTCTGGCATCAGCAGGAGTAGAAAATGTAAATCATTAGTTGAAGGAACAAATGCCCAGTGTCAGTAGACTGGGAAGAAAAAAATGCCTGTTGGCGGTCAGTGGCAGGAAAAAATGCCTGACATCACTGTCTGTTGAAGGTAGAATGCCTTGATGTCAGTGGACAATAGTGGGAAAAAAGCATTGGTGAAGTAAAAAAAGTAAAAAAATAAATAAATAATAATACATTGGTGCCAGTTGAGTTAAAAAATGCATTATACCTTGCTCACACCATTGTGCACATTACAACACACAATAATTTGCAAAGTAATGTTTTCAATTCTGAACTTGCATTACAGCAAATCACAAGGCACAATAAGTCAGTACAATGCATTGTAGTGTGCTGCACTATTGAAATAGTGCTTGCACATTTTTTGGTGCACATCAATAAAAGTTTGACAGATTTCCTAACACTTCTACATGTTTATGTAACACTAAAGAATATCCTTTGCCGGGCATTGAGTTATAATAAGTAGTGTTTTTTTTTTTTAAAAGGATGCTATAGTAGTCTTTGAGTTTGTCCACAATAGCTGGTCTCCTTTGTGGAAAATAACTGGTAAAAAGGAATATGCCCTATTTCAAGCTAATAATGTGTCAAGCACATCAAATGTTGTTACAGTATGTTAGTGAATGTTATTTATACGATAACTCTTGATTCCCACAAAGCAATTTCCTTCTAGATAGAAGACTCTGCTGCTCTTTCCCAATTGAATTTGTAAGCATTATGTTTACTGTTTTTATCTAAACGCCTATAGGAACATTTGTCTGTATTATCATAGGTCTGGCACCCAGTGCTCAGGTTCCATATATCAAAGTCCCTGTGTGCAGAGATTACATACTGAGATGAATGTTCAGCCTGACACAATTTAGTGTCATCAGCAAAGAAGAGGTTTTTTTAACAGCCATTAAATGTTGAAGTTTGCTATCTGGATGTCAGTAAATGTTAAGGTTAGTGATCCCTTTTCATTCATAGTTTTTAATAATGGAAATTTTATTCTGGAAATTAATGAAAATAATATATTTAATTTATGTGCTGTCACTTTGACCATCATTAATTTTCCTGCATATGCTAGTTTCAGTTAAGCAGCGAAGATGCTTGTTAACAGCTTTGTGCCAGTTTCCTTCACATTTGCAGATTCAGTGCATTAATGCTGGATAAGTAAAGACTGATAGAAACAGATTTATAAAATGCTTTTTGAGATGGGAAAGAGGGACACATATTAACTAAAGTATTTAGGTATAGAACACACCTCCTCTCACACCCCCTTAAAGAAGAATTAAACAAAAAAATTACAGTATCTCACAAAAGTGAGTACACCCCTCACATTTTTGTAAATATTTTATTATATCTTTATATGTGACAACAATGAAGAAATGACACTTTGCTACAATGTAAAGTAGTGAGTGTACAGCTTGTATAACAGTGTAAATTAGCTGTCCCCTCTAAATAACTCAACACACAGCCATTAATGTCTAAACTGCTGTCAACAAAAGTGAGTACACCCCTAAGTGAAAATGTCCAAATTGGGTCCAAAGTGTCAATATTTTGTGTGACCGCCATCATTTTCCAACACTATACAAAATATAAACAGAGCCACTGCACCTAGGAACACAATATGATAGATAAAAACCAGCAGCTATGCACAAAAAGATTTTGGAATAATACTAATATGTAAAATGTCAATATTTTGTGTGGCCAACATTATCTTCCAGCACTGCCTTAACCCATCTCACTTTTGTGAAATGCAGTTAATCCCACAAGTGTTTTTTTTTTTACCACAGCTATTCCTTTATATTGGCTTTTGAAATTTGCAAATGCAGCAATTTAGAAATTGGATGAAAGATTTAGCGCTAGGAAACACTTTTTGAAAGATAAAAAGTACATTTTATATATAACCATATAGATCAGACCAAAATGAGTGGCAAATGAGGAGGAAAAAGGGACTTTGTTTTAAATGAGGGACAGTCCCTCGAAGCCAGGGACAGCTGGAAGCTATGCAGAAGCACAAATTCTGTCAAACATCTGATTGCCAAAGATTGGATCCATTCACTGGAAATCATTCCAAGCCATGTACAGTAAGTTGCAAACCAGAACCTACCCCCTATGCATTTATACACAGACCCCATAGCGTGGCAGTTTTGCAATTCAGCTAGTGTGTTACCCTTCTTTCCATATCTATTATAAATTATAAATGGGTTATATAATGGGTGATCAGGGTCTGGATGATAAGTCTGGAGGATTAGTGACAGTTGTGGATTCTCTTACTGCCACCATCAATCATTGATTGTACAGTGAAATGATAAAAGAATGAAAAGAAAACAGTTTGGGGGTGGTGACTGTAACATTTGATGTGAATCTTGTTAATACCTCAGTTTCCCATTAGGATAGATAAATCCTGATGTATTGTTTTTGGATTCAAATATAAAGTTGGTTTGTCTGCAAGTAAAGCAACATTAAAGGGTTAGACCATAAAAATTGTATTTACATAATCTACTATGATGTCCCACTTTTCAAAGCTTATTTTTACTGTCTTAATACTGTCACTGTGTTGTTTTCTTGCTTGATTAATAAACATTGTGTTAGTAAATATAATAGACAAAAGGCAAAGGATTTTACCACTGTATGGCTTACTCCCGCATGACCCGATAGAATTTCCCCCATTTTCTTCCCCAGTGGATTGTCCAACAGCCAGGCACATAATCTCAGCCACACCTTTCCTCAATAACCAGTCTAGAGGTGTTGTTTTAGTTGCTTTCATTTTTGGGGAACTTGAATGGGGTTGAGGGAATTGAGTACAATACTCCAAAAACAGAAATTATGTACAGGTTGAGGACACTGAACTCTATACAGCTGAAGCAGAGGTCCTTGCATATAGCAGACTGTGGACTTGGCCTGTAGTAGAACAATTAAATGTAGAGCTGAAGCAGAAGTCCTTGCATATAGCAAACTGTGGACCTGGCTTGGAGTAGAAGCAGTTAACAGCACACAAGCATCTTACTTTAGAACAATAAGACCTTAGTCCCTTCATAAGGAATTAGATAAAAGTTCTTCAGGACACCAGCCGATGTCCCCTTTAGCCAACACACAGCTGACCTTTTAGCACAAGAGGGGTAGCAGCAGCCCAAGAGTCTGGGTCACCTAAAAATGTCCAGGGAAAGCTGGCTACCTCCTTCCAATTACCAAGCGACACATTCCTCCAGTGATACCAGACTAGACCCTCAGCAGACAGCCCCTCAGATCTCAGCAGCTTCAGCATGCAGGCCCTCAGATCACCCACCTGAGGCCTCACGAACAGTAAGCACATGGCAGCATCACCCTGGAGGGCAGAAAGCCCTCCAGGCTGAACTAAACCACTCCAGTGTGCTCAGAGAATATATTAACAGTCTCCCAGCAAGCCTTCAAGGCCCTTCTCTCTGGGATTGGCCAGTGCTGTATAAATATTATGGGGGGGGGGGTTAACTCAATGGAGATCACCTTCCCTGGGAAAAAGGGTGGTCCAAATGGCAGGTTTTCTTAAAAGCTGACTTGTAGCCAGTTTTACTTTAAAAGGTTGCATGAAAATCAAACAAACAAAACAGAAAATAAAACTTGCCATCCAGGCTCTTACTAAACATTACCAGTTTTCCTAACTGAGCGGTGAAGGGCTTTTCCCAGTCACCCACAAAACAAAGACAATGCAAACATTTTGTTTCTGTCATAAAGGAAACTTCAGTTCAGCAGCTCTCTTAGGTTTGATGGCTTTCTGAGTCCCAGGCCAGAGCAAACCTTTGCTCTACTCATGTTTATTTATACCACCTGTTGGTCGACAAAAGTGGACCACAAGTCCACAAGTGGTCCGGAACCAACCCTGCCAAGGGGGCTGGCAAAACCTGGACCGGATTCCACCATAGCTTTATGCAAATTAATGCATGCGAGGTGAAACATAATGTCCAACGATCACCTCGCTTTTCATAATGTCACATATCCCCCTCCTCTGCTCAAACCCCTGCTGCTGAGCAACTGTCCCGACCAGACAATGGACACGGGAAAGGGCATCTGCATTATTTTGGAGTTTTTCAGCTCTATGTTCCACTGTGAACTTAAATGCTTGAAGAGCAAGAAACCACATTGTCACCCAAATGTTTTTCTCCTTGTTATGACACATCCATTTAAGAGAGGCATGATCAGTGACCAGTTTAAATGGTCTTCCCAACAGGTAATATTATAGGGCATCTAAGGCCCATTTGATCGCTAAACATTCCTTCTCAACAATGGCATAGTTTTTCTCATGTCTGTTTAGCTTTCTGCTAAGGTAGACCACTGGGTGCTCCTCCCTGTCTCTGACTTGGGAGAGTACAGCACCCAGTCCCACATCAGAGGTGTCCGTCTGCACCACAAACTCCTTTGTGAAATCTGGGGTCACAAGCACAGGTTGTGCACAAAGGGCTTGTTTCAACATTTGAAATGCCTTCTCTGCCTCCAGATTCCATTTAATCATGACCAACCCTCTACCCTTTATCAGATCTGTCAGTGGGGCTGCAATGGTGGCAAAATTTGGTATAAAACGCCTGTGATACCAAGAAATGCACAAACTTGCTTTTTATTTATAGGTCGGGCCACTTTTGAACTGTCTCAATCTTATTAATTTTTTTTTTAAATCAGTAAAGGTTTTATTGAAAATGTAACAATTTCCAGTGAAAATTCCACATTCACAGAATATTAGCATTTACACCACATTAGACACTTTGATAATAAAGTCATTCTACTGCGCATTCCGACCTCCGCAAGTCGCTAACATCATATTCTGTTACAGATTTGCCTCGTCAGGTGTGTGAACTTTTATTAAATATACATACATATTTACCATTAGTAGGCATTACTAAACCCAGAAAACTGCACCAAGAATTAAGAATCTCCTAAGCGGTTGAATCATGTAGGGCATTGCAAGAGTCTCATCATGACTAGTTCCCTGGGACTCAGTCCTGGTTTGTCCAGCCAGGGAGCCCACAATCTCTCAAATTTACTCCCTCTGTGTTGGTATATATATCGCTCCATTAGGAGAGTAGAGCCATGTGAGTCACCCAGGTGGTTACGCTCTGTGGGGTGGAGGACTTCCATCCGATGAGGATCACCTTCCTAGCCTGAAACAGGGCACTAGAGAACACTGTTCTTATCCTCTTCTCTTGTATCACATCCTCTAGTATGCCCAGCAGACAACACAATGTGGTAAGGGGAACAGTTGGTGCCTGTCTACACTTTTCGCACGGTGGGTCCACCAGCTTACCCATCCTGTACAGTTTTACAGGGGTGTGGTGTACCCTGAGTAAAATTTAGCGTTGGGACAGTTTTTGTGAGACAT
>BLSH010181481.1:287684-298266 GCA_018402905.1 Glandirana rugosa
GTCCACACACAATAAGGGAGTAATAGGGTAAATGTTACTCGTCTATTTTCCAGGTCTCAAGTTGAGAGTTGACAGCAACAGATTCCAAAATGCAAATAGCACACTTGAAATGAACTCTGGACCTTTTATCTGCTCATTGTAAATGGGATAATGAGGGAATAACACACACCTGGACATGGAACAGCTGAGCAGCCAATTGTCCCATTACTTTTGGTCCCTTAAAAAGTGGGAGGCACATATACAAACTGTTGTAATTCCTACACCGTTCACCTGATTTGGATGTAATAACCCTCAAATTAAAGCTGAAAGTCTGCAGTTAAAGCACATATTGTTTGTTTCATTTCAAATCCATTGTGGTGGTGTATAGAGCCAAAAATATTAGAATTGTGGTGATGTCCCAATATTTATGGACCTGACTGTAGCTCCCCACCTATGATCCAGAAAGTTTTCACAGCTTTTCTGGACAGCAGAGGGAGTAAACAGACTAGCAGCAGCTGAGCACACTGAGCAGACCTAACTAGTCAAAGGTAGCTACACTGAGTACAGTGAGCAGCTAAATTTACCTAACACAGCAATTGCAGCCACACTGAATACAGTGTGACAAGCTAAATTTACCAATCAAAAGCACAGCTTCACAAAACGCAGTGAGCAAACACTAATCCTAGCACCTTTCTAGGAGGATGCTACACCACATTTCTTCACAATTTTCTTTGCACACACTACATGAATGTGTACCATTGAGTACCACATTGTCAAATATATAGAGAGAAGTCAAAGCATATGTATTTAAACCCAAAAACAACAAAAATAATATATTAAAGTTTACCAATCATTATCTGTGGTTTAATTGTTTTTTGTTTATGCTTTTTTCCCTTTATTTTCATCTGGTGGTCTGGCTAGTAACACACTTCCTATCTAAGACCCCTTTCACACTGAGGCGCTTTACAGGCGCTATTTAGCTAAAAATAGCACCTGTAAAGCACCTCAAAAATCCCCCTCAATCCATCCCAATGTGAAAGCCCTAAGTGCTTTCCCACTGGATTGGTGCGCTTGCAGGAAGTTACAAATAGTCCTGCAAGCAGCAACTTTGGGGATGTGCGGTGAGCGGTGATACAATGTGGTGAAAACAATGGGCAGCACTTCCAAAGCAGCTGCACACTGCCTCAGAAGCGTGGCGCGCCAGCACTGTTAACCCATTTTTAACCCCTAATGGGGGGTAAAAGTGCCGATATAACAGCGGTAAATCAGCGCTGAAACTAGCGGTGATTTACCGCTACCACCCTACTGCCTCAGTGTGAAAGTAGCCTTAGGGTGGCTACACTCACTCCTCCGCAGTATCTATGGAGGCACTATGTAGCCACACTTAGACAGTGAAAAAAGTTTTTATTTCCATTAGGGATAAAGGTTTTAGAAACATGAGTAAAAACTGATCATTGTAAGCACCTCTGTCAGTGATAAATCGCTTGTCTCAACCTCCTAACTGACACTTTTGTTGAACTGCTGGCTCTAGCAAACAGAGTTGAAAAAATCAGACTTACTGGCCGAATCATCAGTAATATAATATAAATGTAAAAGGAAATGTAAAGGAAAAAAAATTTAAAAGAATGCCGCCAAGAACTGGGAAACTGTAATATAGGGTATTTTTGTTTTTGAGTTTAGATTAAATAACAGATAAATATGAATATACTTATCCTTTACATATCTTGTTTTAATGGCATAACCAAAAGTATCCCATGGATTAGAATGTGCAGAATGTGTAGATTTACATGCACAGTTACAGAGGCTTGCAGGCACAGTTGAGCAGATTGGGAAGGTGGCAAATAAAACCAGGTCATAGTCATTGTATTCTGGGGGCTGGACAAAAGTTCCCTGATGAAAAGCAAGTGCTGAAAAGTATAACACTATATTTCATCTTTAACCTAATTTTGAAGATCTCCATAACTGAGATACATAATTTGCAAATCTATGAATTATGAAGTTCAACATTTTACACACAAAGCAGTTTTTATTCTTCTCAAATTAATATCACTTTATTTTCATTATGAATAAAAAAATATAGCAATTATCCTTGTTTGTCCCAGATAAAGTCGTGAGCACATGGAGCAGAACACGTGGGTGAGATTTCTGAGTTGTGAAAAGTACCTTCTGAAAAGAACAAATAACTCATCCTACTCAACTCTAAAATCTCCGAGCAACCAAGTTACACATTACCCCTTGCATTCACTACCTATAAAAATGCTTTTTTGGGGTTATAAAGATTCATCAGATAGGTTTCTATTTTCAGGCATTTTATTTATGAGCCTCTTCTTTTACATGGTAGGATGACCCTGGTTTTAGGGGGCTACACCCCCCCCCCCCCCATTTCGTACCAGGTACCTTTCCAGGTTTATCAATGGCATCCCTGACCCATGCAGCTGCAGGGTAATCCATCTTAGCAACAATTCTGTGATTGGCCTGGAGCAGGAGGGAGGGGAGGCATGTTTCTGCTCCTAAATGATTTTGGGGTTGTTGAATATGGCACATGCTAATATTATGTTGACTTCCCAGTCACTTCCCTTTCAGTTTGTGCAGTTTTCATTGTGAGAGGTACGAATATAGATTGTTTGCTGCCTTGCCCTTGCTTTTGCCAGTGATCTGCAGTGCACACCTGAAATCCAGAAAAAAGTAGACTCAGGTGTTAGTAACCACTTCTGCACTGCACGCAGTACATTTACTGTGGGTGGGTGGCATGGGCAGGCTGGATCACGTAGCTGTATGTCATCCAACCTGTTCCAGGTTAGGGGCATGCAACTGATGTCTTCTGAGACAGCTGTGACCACTGAACACAGTGGATTACAATTACCAGTAACTGGGTGCTATGTGTCATGTGATCACTATGATTATTCAATGTAACAAACTGTCATAAATGGATTTACATTCATGAATAGCTTGCATATGTTTGTGATTGGCCCACAGCAGTCACAGGGTACCTGGCTACCTGTACCATGTGATTAGCTGTAGCCAATCACAGATCACAACCATAAGCAAGCTGTTCATGAATGTTAACCCAAATATATACAGTATATATATATATATATATATATATATATATAAATATATATATACACAGACACATGATCAATTGCTTGGTAACACAAATTACTAATCAGTCAATCACATGGCAGCAACTCATTTAAGCATCTAGACATGGTCAAGACAACTCGCTGAAGTTCAAACCGAGCATCAGAATGAGGAAGAAAGGGGATTTAAGTGACTTTGAACGTGGCATGGTTGCTGGTGATAAACAGGCTGAGTATTTCAAAAACTGCTGATCTACTGGGATTTTCGTGCACAACCATCTCTAGGGTTTACAGAAAACAGTCCACAAAAAAAGAAAATATCCAGTGAGCGGCAGTTGTGTGGAAGAAAATGCCTTGTTGATGTCAGAAGTGAGAGGAGAATGGGCAGGCTGGTTCAAGATGAACAGTAACTTAAATAACCACTTATTACAACCAAGGTATGCAGAATACCATCTCTGAATGCACAACACATGGAACCTTGAAGCAGATGGACTACAGCAGCAGAAGACCACACCAGGTGTCACTTCTGTCAGCTAAGAACAGGAAACGGAGGCTACATTTCCCACAGACTCACCTAAATTAAACAATAGAAGATTGGAAAAATTTTGCCTGGTCTGTTGAGTCTACACCATGGCCTACCTGAGTATTGTTACTGACCATGTCCATCCTTTTATAACTACAGTGCACCCATCTTCTGATGGCTACTTCCAGCAGGATAATGCACCAGGTCACAAAGCTTAAATCATCTCACCACTGGTTTCTTGAACATAACAATGAGGTCACTGTACTCCAATGGCCTCCACAGTCACCAGATTTCAATCCACTAGAGCACCTTTGGGATGTGGTGGAACAAGAGATTTGCATCATAGATGTGCAGCTGACAATTCTGCAGCAAATGCGTGATGCTATCATGTCAATATGGACCAAAACCTTTGAGGAATGTTTTCAACACCTTGTGAATCTATGCCAAAAAGATTAAAGGCAGTTCTGAAGGTGCAAAGGGGTCCAACCCGGTACTAGCAAGGTGGACCTAATAAAGTAGCTGGTGAGTGTATAACATAGTTATACCATAGTTTATAGACACTATAGCTTTCACACAAACAAATTAATATACACCTATTCAGATTTTTTTTTTCTTACCAAACACATGTAGCAGAATACATTTTGGCCTACATTTATAAAGAAATTTGCATTTATTATTTATCTTTTATAACAGAAAGTAGAAAATATTGATTTTTTTTTCAAAATTTTCAGTCTTTTTTCATTTATGTAGCAAAAAATAAAAAACCCAGTGGTGATCAAATACCACCAAAAGAAAGCTGTTTTTGTGAAAAAAATATATAAATGTAATTTGCGTACAGTGTTGCATTAACCATGCAATAGCCAGTTAAAGTAGCACAGTGCTGAATAGCAAAAAAATGACCTGGTCATAAAGGGAGTGAAACCTTCCAGAGGTTGTGGTTAAACCATACCCCTTTAAGTCCCTCCCATTGTTAGCGCAGTTTATCCACATGCTTTGCATGCAACTTTTAACCCCACCCCCTGATTTGCCCTGTCCCACTCCCAAAAAAATTGGTGTGGTCAGTAGAGTGTACCTAGATTTCATTTTGTGAATCTGGTCACCTTATATACAGTATGTATCCAAAATATTAGATCAGAGTTAAGGGGGTATATTAAAAAAAAAATCAGTAACAGTGCATGCGTGAATGGGGCAAATCCTTATGCTGCTTGCATTAGTAAATAGATAAATATGTATATCATATTTACTTGTCTTTACTGCTTGCCAACCTCCCACAGTATATTTACTGCAAGCGGGTGACAGCTGCAGGCACCATGACATACTGGTACACTGCAGCGCACATGCCCACTGGTGACCAATCATAGTGATCACATGATTACAAGTAAAAAAATACAGTAATGAATGGCTTCCATTCACGACTGCTTGCTTACTATTGTGCTTTGATTGGCCCACAGCTATCACACGGTACCTGGCAACCTGTGATTGGATGTAGCCAATCACAGCTCAGAATAGTAAGCAAGCTGTCGTGAATGAAAGCAATTCATGACATTTAAAACAATTGCTTATAATAGTGATTATCACTGTTATAAGCAATAACAGTGTAAAAAAAAAATCCTGATTACCCCTCCCCCAGAGAAGTACAGTGCCACTATGGTGACAATGAACTATTCTGGTGAGAGTATGTAAAAAAATCTTGAAAAAAATATTTTAAAAAAGGGATAAAAACATTTTTAAATGTTTTTTTTTTTTACATAATGTCATCAGTCACTATCCCTGCCACATCAGTCATGATGAAGCTGTACTGTACTTTTTATTTCATTTCTTAATTTTCCAAATAAATATGAGAAAAAAATACAACTTCAAAACCTCGCCATGCCTCTCACTAAATGCCTTGGACTATCTACTTTTCAAAAAGTGGTAATTTTTTGGGTAATTGTACTGTCCTGCCATTTTAGGGCCTCAAGAAAGATAGGTTGTCAGTACATCAGGACTGATCAATTTTCAAATATTTATACAGACCCTATACCTTTCACACAGACTAAATAATATACACAGATTTTGGTTATTATTACCAAAGAAATGTATCAGAATACATGTTTACCTAAATTTTTGAAGCAAGATTATTTGTTTGCAAAATTTTATAACAGAAACTAAGAGAATGTGTTTTTTTCTAAATATTCTGTATTTTTTTTTGTTTATATGGCAAAAAATAAAAAACCCAGTGGTGATTAAATACCTCCAAAAGAAAGCTCTATTTGTGTGAAAAAATTATATAAATGTGCATACAGTGTTGTATGAATGAGCAATTGCCAGTTAAAGGGGCACAGTGCTGAATAGCAAAATAAAGCCCTGGTCATGAAAGGGGTAAAACCTGCCGGAGGTCAAGTGATTACATTTTTTTTTTTTACATTTCTTCAATTACATCCTGGTTTCTAGGTCCATGCAAATTATATCATACATCCCAGGAGTCTTCAGGAGGGGAGGAGGGGACGACAGGTTTTCTCAGCTAAGCACAACCTACTGCCTGTATGCTTCAGCTAAGGGCATATGGATTCCGAGTATATGCTATGATACACAGTGCCATCTAGTAGGAAAATGCAGTATATGTGTATATATATATATATATATACACAAGTTTACGCATTTTACTTTCCTGCTTGTGCTCCACATTTCCATTAGGTAGAGCAGGGACCAGCAGAATTAATATCAACCCCCTTGCATGTCTGTACTGTGCAAAAGCCCTCACTAGTTGTCCTGTTTACTGGTATCACCAAGAGTGAAAGTAAAAGAAAATCTCAAATTTGGGGTTTTCACCACAACAGGATAAGAGGGAAAATCTTCCAATGGGGACACCAGTTCTGGTGACTGTGGTGACAACCAAGGATTTCCTCAGTTTGGAGGGATTTCCTCTCACTTCTGGTTTTGGCTATGGAACAGGAATTATAGTTCTACTTTAATTACAAATGTGAACACCTATTTATTGTTGAAAAAATCTGTTTTTGTACATATAGAAAAAAATCACCTGGGTAAAGAACAGGAAGCCAACCACGTAACTAGGAGAGGGTGGAAAGTCGTCATGTGGTTTGAGCAAGGAGGCACAGGAGAAGCGTGTGGACTGAGAATGCATGCCCTTTTTACTGTAGCCTGCCTGATCCCAGCAGAGGTGACCATTAAATAAGCCATGCTGTTAAATAACACCATGCTGTTGCGATGTCTATTTCATGTCTTTTATGTTGTACTTCTCATGTGTCAAATTCCTTTACTAACTAGATACTATTTTCTAAGTCAGTGACATACTAAGTGATAAAGCAACATTAAGAGCCCATTCACACACATTACTTCAACGTGTTGTAAATCACATTACATGCATTGGTGTGCTGCAGTGCCATTCATTGTGAATAGCACCTCAAAGCATGGTACATTGCAGTGTACATTGCATGGTAGCATACTACTGATACTGTATGCCCAAGACATATTTAAATCAGAACACTAGATTTATACAGTATATAAAAACAGCCTAGGAAGTTGGAGTTATTCTAAGCATTCATTGTTAAAGTTGACCTAGCATGAATCATGGAAAAGGGAAGACTAAGGCCTAAACTTACATCTTTGTAGTTACAACATAGAATTCAGAAAGTCTGCCAGCACCTGAGGTCACTGGCTCGTTCTACATGAAGGAGGTCAGGTTTGCGCTTGTGTATTTATCCCTATGTGAAATGCACCTCTCCATCACTATGGCCTACTATGTACTTTTCCAATCAAACACTCTCAGCAATAATAGGCAACCCCTTCAATCACTATAATTCAGTCAGTACAACTCCATTTTATTTGTATGTGAAGTAGTCAATCGGTAAGTCTTTGATAATGAATAATGTCCAACACAGCGATACGCAACAGGTCTTATTTAAGTAGGCAATGTACCTTGCATTAGGGGTGCCCATCGTGGGGTTTCAGTGAATTTGCTTTAGTTCCTCTGTGCATCTTTTGGACCAGGCATCTGTTTAGGCATTCCCATCAGTCTACTCAACAGAGCTGAGCTCCACCAAGACTTTATAAAGTATCCTGCCAGAAAGGAAATTAACCTACCTCACTTCCTGGAATGATTTATAAAGAACTCATATCTTAAAGGAGTAGTAAATTCAACCCTGCCTACATGCATAATAAGTATTATATACAGTAAGTGCAAAAAGTATTTATTTCCTTCCACAGAGCTCACACTACTCTGCCTGAAAATACTGTAGTGACCTGTCCAAGAATAGATACATTTTGTTTTTGGCTCTGCTGTTCTAAGCTGAGCAGCAATATATTTCCTAGGTCTGGTCAGGTCTCCCTAAGCCTGGTGCTTGATTTCTGCTGCCTGCCTCTGGAAGAAGCTTTAAAAAAATAGTGGAAGGGTCAGCCACTGCGTTATGAATATGTATCTGACTTTAGCCAATCCCTGGAAGGCGAGGACCCAGAAGGTGTGGCTGATGAGAAGAAAAATGTTTTGGGAGGGTCTGATAAGAGCTCTCTCTCCTGGGGCCCCTTCCCCTGGGACACAACTTGTGTTATTGAAGAGCTGTCACTGTTAGGCTTTAGCATGTGCTTTGCTGAGGACCTGGTGGAGCCTGGATTGAAAAGGGACCACTTTTCCTGAAGAGTGTTACAGGGAAGTTAGTAGGGGAGCTGTCTCTCTCATTGTGAGTTGGACCTTTTGCCTAGGAAACGTGTCGCTTATTGATGACGTCACTCCCCTGCGCCTCGTCTCCTGTGTCACATCCCTCATCCCGGATCTACAGGCCGGCTTTACATCATCTTTCCTGGACGACTCTGTTTACATCTGGACACCTGCTTATACTTTTTGGAGACGCTCTCCCCACCGCAGAGGTCGTAGTGACGCCCTTTTGGACTATCCATGCTGATTATGCCATTCATGCTGCTTTTACCATGTGATTTTATACCATTGCTTTAATAAACCCTTTGTAATACTGCACTTAGAGGCGCCTCCTTTTTGTCTTTCTCTTCTCTAGTTACATGAAGTTTGGTTCAGCTTCTAAGGATTGGCTGCCTCTTATCCCGGTTTATTCCATGCACCATATTTTCCTCTCCCTCTCCTCAGAGACTGAGTGAAGTGGTAAAGACTTCTACCCCTATCTCCTTGAGGATTTTCACAATAGACTGCATTGTTGTTTTTTATGAACTATTTTTTATGAACTATTTTTTTATGAACTATTATCTTGGACTGGGTTGATAATATAGTTTGAGCGCACAAGCCAATACCTTTTGCCTAGAGCATCAGGTGTGCTTGTGCTTTGAGGGTTAGGGGTTGGACACCAGAGGTTGCTACAAGGACTGTGACTGCTCTTACAGACACAGCTCAGATTAGCTGGCTGTCCACTCTACCTCCAGCAATACTTAAAGTGGAAGTACCTGCTCCCTGCAAAAACGAAAATCCTTGTATCTATAGTCACCCACATTCTAACACTAACCTCTCTAACCCTGTGAAGAGAAAAGCAGTATACATACGTTTTCTGCAGGCGATCCGACCCCGAAATTGGGTGGCTATAGATACAGGGATTTTAGTTTTTGCATGGACTTCCACTTTAAGGCTGCTACTGAAGGACTTTGCCTTACAATCTGTCCTTTAATGCATGCATGTGCTCTGGAGCTGGTATCTGGTCCTGGCAGCGTCTGAACAGGTAAGGGAGGCCTTGGCTATTTCCAGCAGCCCATTTGGGAGTCATTGCTACAATGCTTTTTTTTTTCCTAGAAAATTGGTGCCATCTTTGTTTGTGCATCATCCAAAATTAGTATTTAACTCTTGAACTGAAGATGCTGGTCCAGCTATTTTACCATCATAAATCCCAAAACCTGTGAAGTCTTTTATGTTATTTTTTGTATGTGTACATGTTTCACATGTCTCCTGCTGTTGCCTTTTATAATGTGACTTAGGAAAACTGCAGACGTGTATCCTCTTGCCTGCATCATATTTAGATGAAAACTTTCTCCCAGTGTGCCTTTTACCAAGCAAACCTTGAGACTCCGTGCCTAAGCATAATAACTTCAATGGACACATCATTAAATCTCAAGAGCTGCATTTTGGTAAATGGTAAAATGTATTTTTTTTCTTTGCTTGAAAAAGAGAAAGCGTGGCAGGGCAGTGTCGCGCCTCTCTGTCTGAATGGACACATGGAGCTGTGACCCGGCTCGGGTGCCCCCACAGCAAGCAGCTTGCTATGGGGGCACCTGAGCCGAGTCACAGCTCAACAGAAGAGAGGGATCAGGAGCACCAAAAAGGTACCCGAGAAGAGGAGGATCAAGGCTGCTCTTTGCAAAACCAATTGCACAGAGCAGGAAAGTATAACATGTTTGTTATTTTTAACTAAAAAAAAAAAGAATTTACAATCACTTTAAACAACTTAAACATGTAATAACTTCAACAAATGTCATTAGAAAGTATTGTTAGAGATTAGTGTTGAGCGAACCCGGACTGTAACGTTCGGGTCCGTACCGAACTTTCGGGTGTCCGGGACCCGGACCCAAACATGGACATTTCAAAAAACGTTCGGGTCCGGGGTTCTGGTATTTTACTCCACGTGTTGAGAAGCTGCAGGGCAGCCAATCAACAAGCGTTTCACTGGTATGCCCTTAGAAGCCATCACAGCCATGCCTACTAATGGCATGGCTGTGATTGGCCAGTGCATCATGTGACCCAGCCTCTTTATAAACTGGAGTCACTTGATGCTGCAGTCACATGCTCTTGGGTTAGCTGTAGGGAGAGGGAGCTGACGGCATCAGGGAGAGATTAGAGACATTTTAACAACATCTGATCCTGCATCCTGAGATAGATTACTTTACTACTGCTGTGCTGTTGCTCTGAGGACAGATAGCAGAAATTTGAGATTTCACATACCGCTGCTTTGAGTTGCAGATCAAACTCTGCATAAAACAACGATCGCTACGATCGTGCTCAACGATCAGATTGTTGGAGGAATTTGAGATTTCAAATATTGCTGCTTTGAGT